>WHUY01000024.1:600000-795335 GCA_015179035.1 Tirmania nivea
TGACCG
Source organism: Tirmania nivea (assembly GCA_015179035.1). Classification (NCBI taxonomy): domain Eukaryota; kingdom Fungi; phylum Ascomycota; class Pezizomycetes; order Pezizales; family Pezizaceae; genus Tirmania; species Tirmania nivea. The sequence continues at coordinate 600,007 of WHUY01000024.1, forward strand.
CATGCGGTTCATCTGATGCCAGACCAAAAGTCCTATCGATGCTAAGCTCCACTGTGTTCGAAGAAGGCTTAGAGTACGGGAGTAATTTCTGATTAGTTTTACCTGAAGTAGCAATTCTAAGTGCCACAAACGCGCCAGACTATGCAAACCCAGCCTGCTGCTAGACTTACGAAGGCTGGTACCCGCCAGACTAGTCTGGCATGCGGACTCGACGGAATAATGTTATATATAAGTCAGGAATAATGTGAGGCAGCCTGCTAATCCTCTGATATCTAGCTCGGAATGCCAGCCTTTGTTTAAATAATGTAAACCACGTAAGAAGAAGCTTACCAAAGTGGCTCAAGGAACTTATTGCTTAGTACAGTAGGGGTTGTCAAATCCGAACCTGGTTCATGCACAAAGTCTGAAACTGTCACACCTTGGCACTTGGCATCCACTCTCATTGGCCAAATTTACGGTGGCGTAACTTCAAGTTCACGTTCGCTGAACCAGACAAAATCGTCTGGTTTCTTGGTTCCGGCCTACAAACCTGGTTCACATAACACAACCGAACAAACAACAGAACTACCACAAGGTCACATAAACACAAAGATCACACAACTACCATAAAGATCATGATGGCGAATACAGCTAGTGCGAATACAACTACTGCGAACAGTTTCCGACCGTAGAAGTGAGAGGAAGTTGAGCGACTTGTTGGTTGGATGGAGGGGAATCAGGAGCTATTGTGAGGGAAGCAGGTTGTATGGTACAAGGAGGTAAAGGATCAGGTATTTGCTAATAAGGAGCACATCATGGTAAAAAAAATTTCGGAAAAAATGAGCAACATGAAGAAGGCTTGGAAGGATGCGAAAGCTATGCAAGCTCGTTCAGGATGGGGTATAAAGTCAGAGGAGAATAAGGAGTCAATCAATGAGATATGGGAGCGGAGATACTCTTTAGCATTCTCAGGGTATTCATAAATACAGGCGTCTAGGAGATCAATATCATGCCTACCAGCACTGGTATCATGGGAAATATACCGGTGTGTAGTAATGATATCTCACACATCTAGAAGATCCTGAATATGCTCTGCATCAGATTCTTCCTCTATTTCATCTTCTACTTCATCTGATGCCAGTAAATACAAACATGCTGCAACCTCAAGCGGAGCATCGATATCGTGCAGCGCTTGAGCTTCGTGGCATGCTTGTGATATGGATAGTGATTGTGTATGATACTTTGGTTCATACCAACAAACCAAGTTTATGAACGTGAGGTAATCAAATCCCTCGGCCTATTTTAGTTAGCTTGTGGCTTGCACTAAAAATCTGGTGCATGAACCAAGTTCAGATTTGACAACCCCTAGTATCTTCTTCGTATTGCTCTACCTGCTCATACCATTCTGAAACCTGACTATCCTAATTCATAGTCAAGCTTGGTTGGCACTCCGCTAGCATATGGATGGAGAACCTCTAACGGTGGGCATATACTTGTCGAACAAGAGACGAACATACTTCTCGCAGGCCTCCGCGTGTTGACAGTAGAGGTCTCACTATCTCACGTAGCTGTTAGTCATGAAGGAGTAGGGGAATGAGTGTATAACTGAACATACTTTGCAAGTTTCATTTCACTCCACCATGTGGTAAATTACATCGTTTGCATCTTTCCGAAATGACTTGTAGCTACCTGCCTTCGGAGATGAGGCATAAACTATTGCCCATGCAGCGTGGTAGAAGGTAGAGTCCGACGAAGTGTCAAATAGAGCATGGCTTAGTCTTTACAAGAAGCCGTGCCCGCTAAACTACCATCGTTATCAATGCACTTGGCAGCACAGCCTGGTACTTTGACAATTACTAGTAGACAGTGGAGCAGTCAAATTGCCAGAAGAAACGATAAAAGACACCTCTACGAGAGGTGGTGCCCGCCAGACTAACAAAAGACATGACTTGGCTGCTTATCACTTTGGTTAGTAGGCAGCGGTGCAAAAAAGTGGCAAAGCACATAACAATTCCCGGTTATCAGGTTAGTTGATTGCTTTTCCTTCTATGCGATCTCCCTTCAGGTGTAGCTCGCATAAGGAAGACGACATGCTGATTCTACTCACGGACTCCATGGCAGCTATGAAAACGGCCCTCAAGTCAACCACCCAGGTCGGCTATTGTAAGCAAAATCAAGGCATTGCTCTATGAGCGTGTCAACGTAATCTCATGGGTTAGGAGCCTCATCGGCATATCAGAGAACGAAAGGCAGACGCCTGGGCGGCATGAGTCGGCTCTCGGCAAAATAGAAGAAAGTTCACGCATACCAACTGGAGCAGGGATCAGAGTACTTAGCCCCCAAAGCCAGGCGGAAGGCCGAATGAACCCATCCAGGATACGGAATCAACAGGGCGGACTGGAATCGACATACCCCTTCCGCATACACCTGGCTTCGCACCAGCTGAGTCACTTTCAACTCATAGTAGGCTGATCAGAATCGCCGGCAGCAGATTCTGCAGCTGTCCGAAGGAATACAGCTTTGAGTGCCCACATCACCAACAACGTAGCGGGTTGAATGGACCAGCCAATACCTAAAAACAACTCGATCACCCGTTTTTAGTAGAAGAGGTCCAATTGGACATACTTCACTTATCTCTATCAGGCCCTCACAGGAAATAAGGTGGAGAGGGGGCCGGAGCAGATACTGTTACGGAATCTCCTTTTTCAGCTATTTTCATTCTACCGTACCATGTACTTTGCATAGTTAGTTCGCGGAGGACGTGCAGATTAACTGCCCATCCCCTGAATCCACCGGGGAGTCGGCTACACGATCCCTAAAGTTGACCATACGAGGATCAGGTGTAGGTCGTCCCACTCCCATTTGTTGAGCATCCCGCACTAGTAAACGTGATGAGGATGCAGGTGGAATGAAGTTGGACATCTAACTGATTTCGGAAATTCTTCAACGTTTGAGAGAGTGTAGTAAAGTTTGTATTGTCGTTTTGGTATTCAACTTTGTCTACGACTCTTGTTGAATGTGCTGGCATTTCCTCCCGCCTTCAAACGTCACCGTGTTCTCTGGCAGCAGTCCTTTTGTCCTGTCTGACAGTGGAGTTTAGCCATATTAAATAAACGCAATAGTTCAACTTGCTGGTGCCCGCTAGACTAGCAACTTAGGGACTGTCACGGGTGACATACTTGGTTAGGATGGGCAGGGTCATAAATCGCTCCCGTTGAAAGAGCTTGGCAACCGAACTATTGTTGGCACTCACGTGACAAGCGCCATGGTTCCCCCATCATGCACAAGTGTGAAGTGACAAGGATTGAGAAGCCATAAAGTGGTAGCTAATTGCTATTTTAAGGGTATGCGCAACAGGGATGCATAAGCAGCTTAGCATACTGATTTACAATGCAGATGCAGATATGACTTGTGGAACAGGGGTAGTCTGGCGGGCACTGGCCTCTCGTAGACTAGAATAGGGACCTCTTTGCCAAGGCAATAATCACTTGGATACCATAAGCGGTAATTTAAGTACTTGAGAGGTTACTGTAAAGAACTCATACTTCCGTTGCCACGAAAACGATGGAGGTCTAAACCTAGCTGAGGAATTTAACCTAAGAAGATAGGTTCGCTAGTAATACCCTGAGGTACCTGCATCCTGAGCTACGAAAATTCATGCGATTCTCTTGGTTTTTCTGGGTGTCAGTTTTTTTTTTTTTTTTTTTAATTCAATACTCGCATGTAGGTATTCCCATGGGGAGGTAAGTGTCAGTTGAATGTAATTTAGATGAAGCTTTTGCTAGGGGCGACTATGCCGGTAAGACAATCACATTGTAGGGTTATAAGGAAGATACATGCTAATGATACATACTCTACATGTTATGAAATGCTGATATCTATGGCCACCACCAACATATATGTGTTTCTAAATACGGGTATCATATGGGTGCACCGTGCTGTGGATTAAATGCCAAAGCAGGACTTCTCTCATTAAATTTTCAAGACTCTGTGTCATCCTCGACCCCATCATCAATGTCTATCCATCCTTCTGCTTTCTTGACAGCTCTGGCCCATAGTTCAAACCCGCGCTCTCTACTCGCTTGGTCAGTCCGCGGATAAAATGTGCTTCGGCAATCCTTGTTTATCATGCACAGTTCTTCAACGTTTTTCCACAAACCCACTGCAAAACCAGCAGCAATGGCTGCTCCCAAAGCAGTCGTTTCTCGCATTGCGGGACGATCAACTTCAATCCCCATAATGTCTGCTTGAAGCTGTTTCCTGGGTATAAGCATCCTCAGGTTGTCAGGAATAAAAGGCAGAGATAAATAGCTCACCTGCATGCAGACATCAGAATTGCTCATTCCACCATCTACTGCCAAGGCATGTAGGGCTGTCCCACTGTCCTTTTCCATAGCGTCAAGAATTGCCTTTGTCTGAAAACATGTAGCTTCAATAGTTGCTCTTGCTATATGTTCTTTTCTCGTGAACTGTGTGATTCCAACTGGTGTGATTTAGCATCTGATGCTCTATTGAAACATATTCTTGGGTGGTGAAGAGCATACAAATAGTTCCTCTACAGTTATCTATCCAATATGGCGCAAAAAGGCCAGAAAAAGCAGTGACAAAAACGACTCCACCGCTATCTGCTCCAAGGTTAACAGGTTTGCCACATATCGCACCTCGCCCTGCGGTAATACCTTCGACTTTTGCCGCCAATTCCCCAACCTCATCAGACTGCTTGATAAGTCCCAAGTTATCCCTCAAAAATTTGACAGCCGATCCTGCTACAGCAATAGAGCCTTCGAGAGCATATGCGCGTTCATGCCCTTTCAACCCTTTGAAGGTGTAGGCTACCGTTGTGAGAAGTCCATTTTTCGATATTACAGGCTTTGAGCCGGTATTATAGAGAAGGAAGCATCCAGTACCATAGGTATTTTTTGCCATCCCTGGCTTGAAAGCGCACTGCCCTACTAGTGCTGCACTCTGATCGCCTGCATGAAAACTTGTTAGTATTAAACCATTTAAGAAAAGGAGAGAATATACCTAAACATCCTGAAATCCTAACCCCAGCGAGTGACCCATCAGTAATTGAGCCGTACGAATCCGGGTCGGATGATGCAACAATCTTCGGTAACTTGACCTTCCCAACCCCAAACCAATCTATCAAATGATTATCATATTCTAGAGTGTGTATGTTCATGAACATGGTTCTCGAAGCATTTGAAGGATCCGTAACATGCACCCCTCGGCTGACACCCCCAGTAAGGTTATATAATAGCCATGAATCAACAGTCCCAAAGGCCAGGTGCCCTTCTTCAGATGCTTTGCGAACTTCTGGGACATGCCGGAGCAGCCATAGGAGCTTCACGCTGGAGGGATATGTTGACAGACATAATCCGGACAATTCATGCAGCCTATCAGCCCCATCGACTTTGCGCAATTCATGAACGAGCTTTTTTGTGCGAGTATCTGGCCATACAATTGCATTGTAAAAAGGTTTCCCAGTAACCGTGTCCCAAACAACCTGATGTATAGTATTATTTTAGCCTGAAACGAGATTCCCCCCCGCAATTGCTGAGAAGACGCACTGTTGTTTCTCTTTGGTTTGTGATCCCTAGAGCTTTGATATCTGCCACTTTATATCCCATATGAATGAACTTTTCCGTCGCCTTGTCCATGCATAAACGCACCGAATTCAGGATATCGTATGGATCATGCTCTACCCACCCCGAGTGCGGGTAAATCTGCGGAAATTCTACCTGATGGCTCGCCCTAGGCGTCCCAGTAGAATCAAAAATCAAAAATCGTGAACTCGTGGTTCCTTGGTCAACAGCAGCCGTGAAGGCTTCGCAGCCCATGGTATTTAGAGTGGGTGGGTTTATTGACGACATCAGTAGTTCTGGGTCGAGCGTAGGCAGGCAATCAAAACAGGATGGACCCTGAAACCAAATGAAATTATTGTAATACTGCCTATTTGAAACCTGCACGGACTTTATATCCAGTATTCGATTGTCCACTTGGGAGACACAAGCCGAGTATTGACCGTAGTAAATGAACGTACGAACCTGTGCCAACGAGACGAGTCTGTATTTGAAAGACGAATGCCCCACTGGATTCCAATAAAGCGATCAGTATGATCACATGCGAATTTTGGACAAAAGAAACCAACCATAAGAATGTAGGGAAAAATCTAGATATTACGAGACACCTCCCCTGTTGTAGTCCGCGATGGCGCCCATGCACAAGCATGGTGCGGGGGGGGAGTAAATGGGATGATCATCATGTGGGTATTTGCACTTTGCGGGGGTGTAACAACGGGACTAGCAAAATGTGTGGCAAGTGGCCAGGGTAGCTTGGTGATGATACCTTGCGAGAATCCCCAAACTCTTGAGTCCGTATATCACGGTACGTGGTGGGCGAGCCCTCGACATGACTGGGCGAGAGCAATGTTGATGCAGCGCACACGACTCCAGATTCTCTTCCGAGGTGAAAGGTCATGGAAGCCAGTGAGTGTGGTGAGATTTTGGGTCGGCAGAATTAGGACCGAGACTAAGAGTTGCAAAATCACAGCGAAAGTAGAATAAATAATTCCTGGCCTCCACACCTTCAAATCACAGTTATTGAGGGTACTTAGGTTGTAAAATCGCAAATTTTGCCAAGACCACAACAGATTAGTTTGCACCATGAATACTCTCTCATATTGGGAGAGATATGCTAATCAGCTGGATGATCTGATTCGGAGGAATCATATTGATATCATGAACGACATACCCCGATACTTGTTTGGTGACCTCTTGTAGTCCTTTTGGGCCGAGGGTCTCGGCACGAGACTATTTCAAGCTTAAAACAAAGAGGGACACACTCACAGAGCATGATAGTAGTCTGACGGACACCGCCTCTCGTGGAGAGGGAAGCAGCTGGCGGCTGTGGACAAGGAGCGCAGTGTAGGATTAAAGTATAGACAGAAGAACAGAAGACTATCTGAAGGTATTAGTTTTGGTTCGCGATTGCAAAGTTACGGTCAATCTTAGAGCATGGTGTATGGGTCAATAAGGGACAGCAATTGGTTAAAGGGCAGAAGACACTATGAATTGGACAGAGCTCAACGCTAGTGTATTCAAATCAACCCAAGGGAATTTACACATCATTAATAGATTGAACACCAATCCCATTCCTTTAGGAACAAACGCTACCCTACATTTAATGACCCATGATTCCAACGTCCGAAGGAAAGCTAAAACAAATCCCTTTTTGAGCAACGTCCCAGAAAATGAGAAACGAAAAAATTAAAAAAAACAAATAAGCTGCTTAAATTTTGATGGCGGAGTCGATAGCCTTCTGCTTCTTGGCTGTGATTCCAATTCCGTTAGCATGCATAGTTTGCAAAGTGGGAAATAACATACCAATCCTGGCTTGAGCCTTTGCACCCATGATACCACCGCCCCAGTGCCTCTTGGCCTCTTCATACTTGTCGCTGTATCCGCTCTTGATGGCAGAGATAAGAGTAGCAAGCTCTGCCTTGTCCTCAGAGCGCACCTCAGTGAACACGAGAACAGCAGCAGTCTTCTTGTGGACAACAGTTCCAAGGCGAGCCTTGCCCTTCACGATGGCATATGGAACTCCCATCTTCCTGCAAAGAGCAGGCAAGAAGACGACGAGCTCAATTGGGTCTACATCGTTGGGGATCAAGACCAAAGAAGCCTTCTTGTTCTCAATCAATCCAACAACATGGTTTAAACCGTACTTGACCGTGTATGGCTTCTTGCTAACATCCTTCTTCTTCTTTCCATCAGCGATTCCCTCAGCCTCCTTGGTCAATCTCTCCTTCTTCTCGGCCTTCGTCTCAGGTCGGTATTTGTTGAGTAGACGGAAGGTCTGGGTGGCAAGGTTCTTATCGAGGGTGTTGTTGAACTGAGCAATGGCTGGAGGGACCTTAAGGCGCATCAAAAGAACCTTCTTCTGGCGTTGGTGGCGGACATACTCTGGCCATTTCACCATGCGGGAGAGATTGCGTCTGGGTTGAATATCTTGGCCAATACCGAAGTTTCGGCTCCTCTTCTCGAGGAGAGGGTTCTAAAGAATGTAAGATAACGTCTCACAAGCGGATGGGGAGGAGGAGGTAAATAACTTACCTTTACTTTCTTCGCACCAGCCTTCGACTTGGGGAAGGGGGCGGGGGCAGCTTTTTTGGCAGGCTAAAGGTCATTGAGAAGAATCCTCAAATCAGCGAAAATTCAATTTCACGATATTGAAGAAATCAACTCTACAGTCTCGCTACGCAATGAAGCCATCATCGAGACCAAGCCAAAGAGTAGAGCAGTCAAATCTCATGAATGAAAAATTGCTGTCCATCTTATTGCAATTAACTTTCTCGTGCCCATTCAATATGGATGGAAAGACAGGCATTGCAAGAACAGTCAATTTTTGACGGAAATTTATTGAGATCTTCCATAGCCAAATAGACGTGTTCTGCCCAACACGAAAACCCCTCAAACAAGAGTGGAATCTGGCTGAGAAATCCCAATGTGGATGCAAATGGCTATGGGAGCCGAATATCCTCGATGGACAATCATTAGGCAGCGTATAATTGACTGAGAGTGATTCCGGGAAAGAGATATCTTACCATAGTGTTTGTCCAAGTAGTGATACTTTGAGTGTCGGAGGGTTGTCGTTTGTCGTTGGTGATGGTCGGCGAAATTCGCTAATGTGCAGCTAAATTCACTACGGTGGGCCTAGGGTAGAGCCCTAGAGAGCGGCCCAAACCGGACTAGTAAGTATGTACAACTAGGCGTACTAGTCTGGTTAGCACAAGTCTCTCGTAGAACCAGACTACTCTCGTAGAAACATTGCGCGACCCTAGTCTGGTTAGCGCGGCCCGCCCGCTGCACTTAATCAAGGTGAATAATATTATTGTATTTTATAGGTGAAATCAGAAATGCGGTATGAGTAGATAGAAAGAAAAACAAACAAGGTGGGCCCTGTAGCCTCCTTTTCAACCTCTCCTCTTCTCCTAGTTTACAGTTTTGCACGATGTGTAGACTTGACGGTACTTAAGTATTGTTTTTCTCCCCGGACTGCTCAGGCCCTGGTGTTGCTGGCTTCGCTTGCTGTTTTGATCTCATCTCTTGTCGGAGAGGTTCATTCTTGTCTCCCGGATTCACCCCTCCCTCTTCTTGGTGATCTGAGCGCTCTTGCCCACTCTCTTCAGGGTTTTCAGAGCTCTTGCCTGCTGTTTTGGCCTCCTCTTCCTCCTTCTTTTTCTTATTCTGGAGTGCTTCTAGTTCTAGCATGATCAATCTTTCTGCTTGCTCCTTTTCCATATTGCGTCGTTGTTCTGCACGAATTTGACTGAGGTGCTTGGTGGGGCTTGTAATATGCCCAAACTCATCCCCTATCTAATAGATTGTATGCACTTAGTGTCTTGTCATGGGTAGTAGGACGCCTGAAGTCTTACTTTTCCTCTCCCGATAAGGGTTAAAACTATAGAAGCACCAACAACAAATGTCAAAACAAATCGATACGTGCCATACCATGGCGGTGCTTGAAATCTCGTTAGTCAGCTTTTCTCAGATCATGTCTGTGTTATCCTCACTTAATCCAGCTGCTGTGGCTGACGTGTCAAAGAAATACATTCCCGTGAAACCAATGAACTGCGTGAGCAGCGCTTCATGTAACGAAAGTAAGATCTATGGAGGGAGGATTAGTAGCAACTCCACTTTAACTACATGCAGCTTCGACAGACTCACAGTAGGCCATGCCAACGCGGGCGCAATAAGACCAATGGCATATCTTTGGAAGGATTTTCTGTTACCGTAGCCAGCAAATTCCAATCCCCAGTGGATGGCGCCTAAGAATGAGAGAATAACAGCACCATAACCAACCTGGAGTGGCTCCAAAACATGTAATAGGCTTTCGGCAGTTTCTTTGTTCATCATGTATCCCAATCCATGCAATGATGAATATTTGAGCTCCCAAACAAGGTATAAAGTGGAAACTGTAGTAGCAACGTATGGAACGAGACCCGCCATACCAATATAAAACACCTCCCTCGGGACATCTTGCAAACGGAATGTATCTCTCACTGTCCTCTATTCTAGAAACTCAGCACGCTACACTCGGATTTCGGGTCATTTGGGCTTACCAAATCAGAAATCAGGCCTGCGAGCATGTCAACATCATTTGCCTCGGTGACAGGTGTGTTCGTCTTTGGGTTGCCAAAGATTGGAGTGACTGTGCTAGTGGACGATACAGAGTCTGGATCAACTTTCAGCTTTTCATCACGCACTTCTTCCTCCCTCTTCACGTCTCTCGTATCATATCTTAAGCTCCGTAGTGAAAATGAGATGAGTTTCACTTGCTGGAGGACTGGAATTCGTATTGAGTTACACTTTAGGTTCTGAGGGATGGGATGAAACTTGACTCGGTGGCTCAGCTGATGACATATGTATCGGCGAGATACCCAGGAAGAGGGGTTAGGAGTTAGGAGAAACAAGTTACGACTGCGTAGCCCCACGGAGTGTGAGGCTCGAATAATCGTTGAGCGAAACATCGTTCCTTGGTAGACTTAAAAGTAATGGATTCTGACAGCTCTCCAATTACTTAAATACTTAGTGATGTTGAATACTACTATCTCTCAGGTTCTTCCGAATTGGAACGCGGAATCCCTAATTAACAGCTAGTCTGGCGGGCACCGCTTCTCGTTAGATTAGCAGCGCAAGAGATGAGGGTGTTTCATTACTATGACGTAGTTAACAACTTGAATCCGGCTGCCAAGCGCAGCATGCCTTGGTACCAGTACAGTAGAGAGTTTGGGGTACCTGTAAGTATAACAATTGAATTCCTATGTGATTGATAGTCTGGTTTGTGATTGAATGCTGAAGTTGTTCTTGTTTGCGCTTCAATAAACTTTAAGCATCGGGATTTAGCATATCACAAGTGGTTTACTTATGCATTTTCTTAGTGCAACTGTTTTGCCTGTAGCGCTCGGTGGTACTGTTGCTTAAGCGTTCCACATCTCAGATCAACTCAACCTATTGGCTCTCCTACACTTATATTCTGCCTCAGCGTTGGCAATCTTGGATGCGACGTTCTATTCGAAATCTTGACACCACAACCCATTAATATAATCAACCCCGCAGACAGGTGCAGCGGAGCGAGTTCGACGAACCTCACCGCAACTCTCAGACATCGCAAATCTGCACTACACTCCTCCACACTCCGTTCCACTTGAGTATCACGCTGCGCAACCCTTATTTGAAAATAGGAAGCCACCACGGGTGGGGAGAACTGAGGCAAGATGTTGGAAGGACTGGTACGGTCCCTGTGAAGCTTAACTTGACGTCTTGGAGGCTGAGACAGCTTTGTGTTAGGTGGCGACGTTGTTGAATCGGTTCTTGGGGATGTATGCTGCATTGTTTCCTTATTGACAACGTCTTGTACTAACTGGATGTTGCAAAGGTATATTCAAAACTTTGATCCGAAGCAATGTAAGACACCTGTCTCTCTTCTTTGCGCCTGACTGTCACATGTTTGTGTCAAGAGGAACTTACCTGATTGTTATGTAGTGAATATAGGAATATGGAGGTATATCATCCATACTCGTCGATCTCACAACCAATGTTAAGATTAACATAATTTATAGTGGGGACGTGCAATTGCGAAACCTAGAATTGCGAAAGGAGGTATGCATATATTTGACTAGTGTTATCTGACGAAGGCCTAACTGTACATCACAGGCTCTTGATCAGATGAAGTTGCCTCTGAACGTTGCCCAAGGGCATCTTGGTTCACTAACGCTACAGTTAGTCTAGTTAATAAATCATTGTTCGTTCAATTCCTTTTTTCTAACTAGCCATGCAGAATACCTTGGAACAATTTGAAAGGAAAGCCTGTAAAGGTTCTGATAGAGGATGTTTACCTACTCGCAGCCCCAAAAGCTGATCAGGAGGTAATATGAATGCCTATCGCCGGATTGTGTGCTTTCCATGTTCTAAAAGGCGGTGCATTAGTATGACGAAGACGAAGAGGAGAGGCGAAGACAGAGACTCAAGCAAGAGAAACTACATAGCGCAGAACTCATCCGCGAGCGAACGGCTGCGGGTATGAGCGACGAAGAGCAAAAGAAGAACCAGAGTTTCATTGAATCTTTAACAACCAAGGTTGGACTTCTCATTTACAATCAAATCGCAGTAGCTGACCTCTGTGATAGATCATTGACAATGTCCAAGTTACTGTCAAAAACATACATATCAGATATGAGGACGCAATCAGTACTCCAGGTGTAAGTTCTGCCACAGATTACCAGCAGAATCGTATCGTATTGACGTGCAAACAAATTTTCAGCATCCATTTGCACTGGGTCTCACCCTGGAAGAGTTTTCGGCAGTGTCCACTAACGAGAATTGGGAGCCAGCGTTTGTTCATGAAAATGTGGCAGTGACCCATAAGCTTGCCCGACTCGGGTCCCTCGCTATTTATTGGAATACGGACGCAAATCATTTTGGAGGGCAGTCAACCCATGATGAGATCATTCAAGCCTTCCATAACCTCATTGCAACTGGAGAAAATACCCTTCCTGGTCACCAATTCGTGCTGAAGCCAGTTAGTGGAATTGGAAGGATAGAAATGAGTAAAGGAGCCTCTCATGATACCCCCAAAATGAAAGCGAATCTCCTTTTCAATGAAATTGGGTTTGTGTTGGACGAGGATCAGTATAGGGACGTCCTGATGATGGTTGATCTCTTCCATTTCTATATTCGGCATCAGCAACATAAGAAGTACCAGCCCAAAGGAGTCACTCCTAAACAGGATCCTCGTGCTTGGTTCCGGTTTGCAGGCAATGCAGTCCTGAGTCAGATACACGAAAAGAATCGGCGTTGGTCTTGGGCGTACTTTGAAGAAAGGAGAGATGATAGAAAACGATATATTGAACTGTTCAAGAAGCAAAAGAGAGGAACAATATCTTCTGTGGAAGCAGAAGAGCTTGAGAAACTAGAGTGGAAGCTGTCTTACGAGGACTTACGTTTCTACAGGTCTTTGGCTAGGAATCAGTTGAAGAAGGAAAAGGCATTGGTAACAAAGCAGGAAGAAGCCCCTAAGCAGGCACATGGTTGGGGTTCATGGCTTTGGGGTACGTCAACTACGCCACAGAAAAAGGAACAGGAGCAAGAAGAGGCCACAGTCATGACCGAGCAACAAAGAAAGGAGTTCTACGAGGCCATCGATTGGGATGAGAAAAAAGTCATTGCAGAAGCGGTTGACTTACCCCGGGAGACGGTGAAGATGCAGGTTGAAGCAAGTTTGCAGACAGGAAGTTTCACCTTGAGGAGGGACCCTCACGGGAAGCAAGCGGAAATCTTGCAGCTCCTGTTCGATACATTCAAAGCCAAGATACTTCAACGCCCTGACTCTTTTTATGGGGAGATAAGTCTGGCTGGTTTCCGGGTATTTGATGGTACCACGCTAGGCTCTCTGTATCCTCAGATAGTGAGGATAAAAGAGGCGAGGGTCCCTATGGACAAAGGCTTGAAAATGGAGGAGCTCGATGTTGAACACGAACTAGCTGAAGTTTCCAAGGAGAGTAACCAAAATGAGCCTTTTTTCCAAGCTACCTTTGAACAGAATCCTCTTGACCAAAGTGCAGACTCCTCAGTGACAGCGAAAATGCGCAGTATGGAGATTATTTATAACCCCAGATTTGTCGAGGAAATTGTGAAATTCTTCAAGCCCCCGGAACGACATATGGAGAGCATAGGGGCACTGTTGGAGTCAGCAGGAGCAACGGTCGAAGGGATTAGACAGCAGACAAGGGCAGGTTTGGAGTATGCTCTAGAGGAGCACAAAACCCTTAACGCAAAGTTGGATCTTCAAGCTCCTCTTATCATAGTGCCTGAAAGCTGCACGAAAAAAACCTCGAACTGTTTGATCATTGACGCTGGCCACATTAGTCTAACTAGTGATCTGGTAAAAAAGGAGCTCATTGATGAAGTGCAAAGCAAGCACCAGAAGACATATGATGAGGACGATTATGCCACTCTGGAGAGCTTGATGTATGATAAGTTCTTGTTGAAGCTCCATTCTACACAGGTATGAGCACAGATGATAAGTATGTTTGTGTTTCCACTAACACACTTCAAGGTACTCATCGGGCCATCGATTGAGGAGGCTTTGTCTCAACTCAAAGAGCCTGCTGACAACAACCATTTCTATATCGTGGACCGCATCAACATTGATTTTGTTGTCCAGATTTCAATAGTACCGAAGGCGCAGAATCTGACAAAGTTCAAAATATCTGGTCACCTTCCGGTATTGCAGGCATCCATATCGGACAAAAAATATAAAGCCCTCATGAGAATTATTGATGTGGCAATACCGAAGTTCGAGGACAATGCCCCAGTTTCTCCTGAAAAGATGGTCAGGCAACCAACACAAGACACAGCTCCTCCGACGTATGCCGACATTACAAAAAAAAATACTTTCCAATTTGCGCAACAGCAAGATCTGGTCATCTCAGATGAGAGTGAAGATGGTGGGGACGATAGGTTCGAGGAAGCTTCTGACGGAATTTCGGACAACCTCCCAAGTATACAACAAAAGACGTTCGAGTTCACATTCAAGGTAGACAAGTTGCAAGGCTCGCTTTCTCGCTCCGACCCTAATGGTGGCGAATCAGAGAAGGAGCTTGCTATCCTCGTCGCGGAGCATTTCCAACTAGATTTCTATCTGCGACCTTTTGATATGGCTGCTGAAGTACTACTAAAATCCTTTAATATAGAAGATCTAGTGGATGAGAATCCTTCCCCAGATTTCCGGAAAATCGTAACCTCGGATGGATTCAATTCAGATTCGGGAAAACCACTGTTCTATGTTAAATACGTGAAGGTCAACCCCCAGTCACCAGATTTCATGACCGTCTATGAAGCAATTGAGACGAACGTAGATGTCTCTATATCGACTATCAATGTCATCATAACCAGAAAAACTGTTCTGACCCTCCTGGATTTTATCCTTACCACTTTCACCAATCCTGATGATGTTGCTCCACCGCCATCAGATACAGGAAACACGAATGGTCAAGTATCTCGGCCGGTCTCACCCCAAGATAGCAAGATCCGAGTTAAAGTCGACTTAAAGAGCATCATCTTGATCCTCAACTATGATGGCATACGCCTTGCAACTCTGAGTCTCAACAGCGCTGATGTTGCTATATTCTTACGTGGCAAATCGATGAGGCTTGGTGCGCGGTTGGGAAATTTCACATTGATCGACGACATTAACGAAGGAGCTGCGCCAGATTCGCCCCTCCGACAGCTTGTTAGTATTCAAGGTGACGAACTGGCAGATTTCCGCTACGAGACTTTTGATCCAGAGGCGTATGGCTCATATCCAGGGTACAACTCCTCAATATATCTCCGTTCTGGTTCAGTGAAGGTCAATTTTCTTGAAGAACCTTTCCGCAAGATCATTGACTTTGCGGTGAAATTTGGTAAGATGCAGGCACTGTTCAACGCTGCCCGTCAAGCGGCAATAAACCAAGCCAGTCAGATTCAAAATCCCGATAAAATTCACTTTGATATCATTGTACGGACGCCGATTATCGTATTTCCGAGAATTTCCGAGTCAGGCGAGACCACCAGGGACCTTCTCACGGCTTACTTGGGGGAAATCTACGCCGAAAATAAATTTGCCCCACTGGATGATTCAAGCAATCCCTACATTGTGAATAAGATATCAACAGGAATTCGGAAAACTCGACTAACTTCAGAATTCCATTACGAGGAAGACGTTACAGAGGAACTAGAACTACTTGATGAGCTAGATCTTGGATTTAGAATAACATATATGGAGCATCAGGAGGGCATCAAAAGACCAGATCTCGAGGTATTTATCATTTAGGCTATGTCTGTATGTAGATGCTAATTCATATTTATGTGCTATAGGTACAAGGAGAAATGTCCGACCTTAATCTGAAATTGACCCAAACTCAATATCGGTTCCTGCTTGAACTCTCACAATCAATTCCTACCGTCTTCGTGGGAGAATCAGGGGATGGAGATAACACAAGTTACCCACCAACACCTGCATTACCCGTGCCTGAAAGTGGTGACCCAGAAGTAAAATCAAGTTCTTCCTCTCTGGTCACATATTCTGTGGATATGCACCCTGAGCTGAGAGTAAACCCAGGCGCATGGACAAAGGTGGATTTGGTATTTAAAATTGGCCAAATAGGTATGGAGCTGTTCGAGTGCGACGCAGATAAGCCAGTTGGAGATTTACACGCCGCAAGCCTTTCCAGAGCTTACTTGGACAACACAAGTTTGAAGCTCCGCATGATAAGTGATGGATCTTTGGAGTCTGAACTACTAATCAATTCCTTCAACATCAAAGATAGCCGTCGTATGGGGAAAAACCAATTCAGAAATATCATGTCTTCGTCCAACACCAATGGCTCTCAGTTCATGGCAAGTGTGACAATATCTGGGGGCACTGAGCGAGATATTGTTGCGCTATTAACAGTAGACAGCCCAAGGATCATCTTTTCTTTGGATTATATCTTCGCCTTAAAAGATTTTGTCATGGACGGCTTTGCAAAGCCTGCAGAGTCATTGGACATAGAGTTAAGCGAAACTTCGGACTCAGAGGACTCTGTTTCTGTCTCTGCAGTGACGAGTCATTCAGCCAAGAATAAGGATGTTCCTAGAACAAAGCCGCAGGCACACAAGAAGCCATCCGAGCGACCACTGAATATATTTTACAGGGTGAACGTCGTTGACTCACAGGTCATCCTTATTGCCAACCCCAGTAGCAGCAGCTCCGAAGCCATCGTTCTGGGAACCAAGCAGGTCCTTCTATCACAGCAACATGCACTTACTTTACAAATTTCGCGAGTGGGAATGTTTTTGTGTCGAATGGACAAGTTTGATGAAAACAGGTTACGTGTACTGGATGATTTCAATCTCAATGTTTCTCTGGACAATAAGAATCTGGGGCTATTCAACATAGTGACGAGCATAATGGTGAACATTGACCCCCTTGTTCTTCGTGTTTCCCTTAGGGACATTCTTCTTGCTACACAAATTATGGCAAAGGCCTCTGAGATGTCACAGCCGAAGGGCAAAACAACTGTTACTACTGCCAAAGCCACACCCATCAAAGGTGGTGCGTCAGGGAAGCGTTCCTCAACTGACAGAGTCTCTTCCGCTGTCAAGAGAAAGGCAAAGTCGTTAACAACAGCAAAACCCGCACCGGCGTCGCAACAGAAGTCATCCACTGGCCTAAATACTGTGCGGAGAGAAGAGTTAAAGGCCGAAATTGCTGGTATGAGAGTAATTCTTATTGGTGATACGCATGAACTGCCGCTTTTGGATGTGAGCGTGAGACATTTTACAGTAAAATTGAAGGACTGGACTGGAGAGGTGAGTATCATTCTCACTAAGGATTAAAAGGCTCCGTACTTACTTTGACAGATGACTGCCGATACCAGCTTAGAGACTTTTGTAAACATATATAATTTTTCTAAATCTGCATGGGAGCCACTCATTGAACCATGGCAGCTTGGTTTTCATGTGAGTTGAATATCGCCTCAATTTGCCTAACAAGTACTTATGCATATCTCTAGATGCGACGGAATCAAAACCCAGATAGGCTCTCAATCGATCTGTTTTCTCGCAAGATGCTGGAGATCACAATCACTTCCCAAACAATTGCCCTGGCTATGAAAGCCGCGCAATTCATGCAACAAGATGAGGATATGCTCGC
The DNA here is from genome assembly GCA_015179035.1 of Tirmania nivea. Classification (NCBI taxonomy): domain Eukaryota; kingdom Fungi; phylum Ascomycota; class Pezizomycetes; order Pezizales; family Pezizaceae; genus Tirmania; species Tirmania nivea. The sequence continues at coordinate 617,725 of WHUY01000024.1, forward strand.
GAAGCCACGAGGCGTCGATGCACCATATCGGATTCGTAATCAAACGGGGTACAGTTTGCATATTTGGGCAGTGACAGAAACCCTCCTGGAAAGCGAGCAAATGGCAGTGAAATTAGATGATGGGGAAGTAGCCCCATGGAGATTCGAAGAATGGGAAAAGATGCGAGAGGTAGACATTCTCAGTCAGAATTTCATAAATAACAAGCTAATGCAATGCAATTATAGAATTTGAGTCCGGAAGGAACGAGTGGTCTTGTTGGTGTCAAACTAGAGGACACTCCTTATGAGAGTATTAAAGAAATCCCTGTCAACAAGGAAGGGGAGACATTATATGCTCTTCGTTCTCCTAGAGGCGATGTCTCTCATCTATTGCTTTGCGAAGTTCACCTTGGCACAAATAATGTCAAGTATATTACTTTCAGGTCGCCCATGCTCATCAGCAACAATACCAAAATTCCAATCGAGCTAGGAATTCTTGATCAAGAGTTGAGGAATATTATCAAGATATACAAAATTGCACCTGGAAACAGTCAGCCGGCTCCCATTGAGCTTGCGTATACCAGCAGTTTTGTTGTTCGGCCCGATCGTGAGTCTACTTTCGACCTTGTGGTTATTATTTATTTCTAATGAGACTTCAGCCGGATTCGGATTTACATGGTCCGAGGACAGATTATTCTGGAGAGACCTGATACGGAAACCGACCCGGACCTTTGTCTGCAGGACAACCGAGCCCCAAAATACTACACCATTCTGCTTTCATATGCACGCCAATATTCGAAAGAATTCCGCTTCATCATCTTCTTCCTCCTTGCCCACTCCAGCAACGTAAGTGAAGTATCTCATAATTGCATAGAATACAAACCTGATGTTAGGAATAGCTCTTATCCATATATGAAAATAAACTTGTCGGCACCATTGGAGGTTCAGAACCTTCTACCCTACGACTTCAAGTTTAGGATATATGATAGGAACACCAAGAAGGAGTGGACCAACTTCCTTCGGAAGGGGGGGCTAAGCCCAGTCCACGTAGTGGAACTGTCCCATTTGCTTCTAATGAGTATCGATATGCAAGATACAGGTACTTCACCCTTGCGAAGATAACACTTGTGTTAGTCTAATATCGTCTAGTATTTAACCTAAGTGAATTTGCGATCATTAATTCTAATAACACTGAATTTGAGCGGGAAAACACACTCACGTGTGTCGACAATCAACGCCTAGAGCTATTTCTTAAATTACATTATTTGTAGGGTTTTTTCCCTCCGGTTTTGTGGTGCATGTACTCACCATAAATTAGCCCGATTCCCGAGAGTGATGGAGCTTTCCGTGTAGCTGTGTATAGTCCTTACGTCATCCTCAACAAGACTGGTATGGATATAATGGTAAAATCTAAATCTCTCTTACAGAGTGCAAAAGCTGCCGCAGGTCAAGTACAAAGTGGTAAGCCACCTCAATACTTCACAGTTCTACAGTCCTAACAAATCGCAGGCTCTGGGCCTAGGCAAAAGCCAACACCATACATGTTCTCGTTCCCCAATGAGGATGGTAAAAACCGAGCTGTCTTGAAAGTTGGTGACTCTAACTGGAGCAGACCTCAGAGCTTCGAGGCTATTGGAAGCTCCTCTGAGGTTGTTCTCACATCAGCTTCGCAGCCGAGCGAGGAAGTTCATATAGGGATTTACGTTGAGGAAGGTAGGGGCAAGTACAAGATGTCAAAAATCGTCACTCTTACTCCGCGCTTCATACTCAAGAGTCGACTTTCCGAGGAGATTAATGTCCGGGAATGGGCATCACCTAACATTATGGGTCTAAATCCTGGGGAGCTGCTGCCATTGCACTTCATGAAGGCTGGGTACCAAAAGCAATTATGCCTTTGCTTTCCTGGAGCGGATAATAGCTGGTAATTTACTATCCCTGCCCTTTGTATTGTATCTTGCTGACACAATTAGGACTGCGCCTTTCAACATCTCTGATTTAGGCAGCATACACTTAAAAATTACGAAGGCATCACAAAGGCAGAAGCTACTGCGTATAGATATTCTAGCTGAGCAGTCGACTATTTTCTTGCACATCAGTATGGAAACCAAGAATTGGCCATTCTCAATTCGCAACGAAAGTCATGTTGAATTTACGATTTACCAAGCAGTAAGTGGGCTTGTGAGTGGGCTCATAATAGATGAATTCTTGCTAACAGTTGTAGGATCCGTATGACGATGATGAAGATAATAGCGACACTCCTTGGAGACCTATAAGGTACAGGTTACCTCCTAGAACTATCATGCCATATGCTTGGGATTTTCCAGCAGCGAAAAAGAAGGAGCTTGTCATTCAAGCAAATGGCAAAGAACGACATGTCCGTCTAGCGGAGATTGGGAACTTAATACCCCTTCGCATTCCGAGGAGAGACGATGAACCGATTACAATTGACATTAATGTCACTGCTGAAGGCCCTACCCAGACTCTCGTTCTGTCGGATTATAAACCTTCGAAGAGTTTGTATAAACCGAAGACCAACGCATCAGTGTCCAGCATGACCAGTACTCCGGGCTTTGAAGTGATTGATAATGACAGCGGAGTGACTTTCCGAACCCAACTTCGATTCGCCGGTGTCGGAATTTCGTTGATAAATACAAAACTGAAGGAATTGGCTTATATCACGTTTCGAGATATGGAAGTCACGTTCACAGAATCCTCGCTTTACCAAACATTGAATCTCATTGTCAAATGGATTCAAATTGACAATCAGCTCTACGGAGGTATTTTTCCGATCATACTTTACCCCAGTGTCGTTCAGAAAACGGGATCGGAGATGGAGGTCCACCCTTCATTTCATAGTTCAATAACGAGAGTGAAGAATGATTGTGAGTCTTATATCCAATCCTCGCTCGTGTGATGAGAGCTAACTATCACTGTCAAAGCCTATGGAGTTTATTATATTAAATATGCCACTTTCTTGTTGCAGCAGATGACCCTAGAACTTGATGAAGACTTCATATATGCTCTTCTGGACTTCTTGAAGATCCCAGGGGCTGACTGGGATAAGGAAGATGATGATAAACCAATCTGTGACGAAACTTTAGATGTTCCCGAGCCCAAGCTCACGGAGGCCGAGAAGGATGTTTACTTTGAAGTATTGAATATTCAACCTATGCAAGTTGATTTGTCCTTTGTCCGAACCGACGTCATCAATGTGGAAGATAAGCGGTCTTCACACAACCCAATTATGTTCCTTGTCAACGTTCTCACGATGGCGATAGGAAACATCAACGATGCGCCAATAAGGATGATGTCACTGGTGTTGGAAAATGCCCGTGTCTCCTTGCCAGTGCTTTCCCAACTCATACAAACCCATTACAGTCAACAGGCCTTGGGGCAAGTACACAAAGTACTAGGGTCAGCGGATTTCCTAGGAAACCCTGTTGGACTCTTCAATAATATCAGTTCCGGCGTCATGGATATCTTCTATGAACCCTACCAAGGATTGATAATGACGGATCGACCCCAAGAGTTCGGCATAGGGATTGCAAAGGGTGCAACGAGTTTCGTAAGAAAATCAGTTTTCGGTGTTTCGGACAGTTTGTCAAAGTTTACTGGTAGTATCTCAAAAGGTAACTATCTAGACGGGCTACCTTGAAGTTTTAAGATAACTACTAATCACAAAATTGCCAGGTCTTACCGCTGCCACCCTAGATAAACAATTCCAGGACCGGAGGCGTATTACACGAGCCCGAAACCGACCTAAGCATGCTTTATATGGGGTCACTCAAGGAGCAACGTCTCTAGCGAGTAGTTTTGTAGATGGTGTCACTGGACTTGGCCGAAAACCTCTAGAAGGAGCTGAACGTGAGGGGGCGCTGGGCTTCTTCAAGGGGATTGGTAAGGGCGTTGTTGGGTTGGCAACCAAGCCAGCCATAGGCATTTTCGACCTCGCATCCAATGTCACCGAAGGCATTCGCAATACAACGACCGTTTTTGATGCCGAGGGTCTAGATAGAGTGCGACTCACTCGCTTTATTCCGCAGGATGGAATTGTCCGCCCATATTCCCAAAGGGAAGCCTTAGGGCAATTTTGGCTGAAGCAACTAGATAACGGAAAGTACTTCGACGAAGAATACATTGCGCATCTAGACCTTTCAGAACATGACTCTGTGGTTATGATTACCTACAAGTTCGTCCCTTCTCTTTTTCTCTGTTTAGGATAGACTACTCACACATGAGCAGCCGAATAATGATGGTGAAAGCCAAAAAACTCTCTTGTGAGTGGGATATCCCGCTCCATCAGCTTCAGACAATCAATATGGAGAAGACCGGGATTGTGCTTTACTTGAGGGGGAAAAGGCAAGGACCGTTTATTCCGATGGTTGATGAGAGTTCGAGGCAGTTTCTATTCAAGAAGATTGGGTTTGCTGTGAATTTGTTCAACAGCACTGCACCACCAGGTTAGCCGGTCTGTTTCTTTCTTCCATGGCGCTTGTATTTTCCATGGCACTTGTATTATTTTCTTTTATTCTTCTTTACGTAGGTAGGTGAAGGTTACATATGCTTTAGGTATGTTGTTCACTATCGATAGGGATATAGCGTTATTTGATATGAAGGAATGTGAACAAGTGATTGTGATTGCAACAGGGAAATAACGAAGGAATATTGCATGCCAGAAACTAGGCCCTAAGTTTATTACAAAAGCCAAATATTATGTTAGTCTTAAGACAGGCAGTACTTCCTGGAGTCAATGCTCCGACTCTTAACTGCTCCCGTAGTAGTCCGGCCTTTACTCAATTTACTACTTACATTTCCAGTCTTATTCTTTTCTTTACAATCAACTACAGTACAAAGCCATGATTCTAAGTTTTTGTCAAAAAGGATACCTATGGTACAATTTGGCATATGAGCGTCGATCATGTTTTACCGGGAGAAGTCTCAATTTGGCGATGGTAGTATCTCAGCCTTAGCCCTCTCTGAACTCAGGTCAGGCAATCTCAGTAGGTGAGTAGTGTACACAAGTAGTATTATCCACACTTACTCTGTCAAATAAATTTGTACCGCAGTGCCACCTGAATGGCTGGGTCCCCAATATGCAATTTAACCCGGCCTCGACCAGAAACCCAATTCCAACAGGCATAGTCAGGTTCAACAGGGCAATATTCTGGTAAATCCGTATCAGGTTTGGCACGAGATCTGTTTAAGGTCCAGAGGATTTACAGTACATACAGTAGTTACCCGAAATGCAAGCGTAAAAGCCGAAATGCGGGGAGACTCCGCATATCACTTTGTGTACGTGCATGGCGTCGACTGTCTGACACTTTACGCGATTACGCGAGTAATTGCGCTCGGGTGGAATGTCAGAAACCGTAGCATTAACGTTGACCCTGCGCATCACGACTCTAGCTCGGCATCGCGACGTGACACTCAAGCTGGCAATGCAAGAGCCGTGAACGCAAACATCATATACGTGAAATTTGATTTGATTTTTGTATAGGCTTTCCACTTATTTACGCATCTGAGAATTATACACCTTGTTGGTTCAGACGACTAACCTAAAGAATATCTAAATATCAGCCGCACTTCCTTGCTACTTTATAACAGTAGAATAACTTTACGTGCGCGTGCAACAATTCAAGAAACTCATTGTACCCGTCAGGCGACCTTAAACCGGATATACCGCTTCCAAGTAAGTACTTATTTACTGCCGTAAATACTTGAAGCACCTTGAAGATTTTATTGCGAGATTATATCTACCTGTCTTCCACCCCCGAAAGAGGCGGGTTCTTTAGAAAAGCGTACTCCACACTCACCGTGGCTCTGACTTTGACAATTCCTACGGCTGAGCTTCAGATTATAGCAATGCAACCCGGTATTAATGTTAGGCTTTTTTGCATCGGATATCTGCTTCTGATTACCTATGCTCTCACAGTACAAAACAATCCAAGCAGACTGCAAAAGAATGTCCTCTTTGATTGGTCCTTCTCAACCGAGAACCAATACCCTCTACTTGGGAATGGTGAGAGTGGAGAAGATCTCAATTGGAGAGGAGGAAGGTTGTCTGATAATGGGTTGAGTGATAAGGTGCAATGGTTTGTTGAGGTGTTCTAGCAGAGGCACAACAAATGCTGATACGTCTGTGAAGGGATAATTCCACCCTATATATCGATGGTCAAAAGGTCTTCATCTACAGTGGGGAATTTCACTACTGTAGGATTTTAGTCAAAGCGGCTGCATCTCATTGGCGCAAACTTACTTGGGGCCTCAAAATTAGGGAGAATACCGGTTCCAGATCTATACCTTGATATCTTTCAGAAGCTTCGGGCTACTGGCTATAATGCTGTTTCAATTTACTTTCACTGGGGATTTCACAACCCTGCTGAAGGGGTGTGGGATTTTGAAACGGGGGCCCATGACCTCCAGGTAGGTTTCCGTCCGTCATAATATAGCAACATTATCATATACAGACTGACGGAAGCTATAGCCCATATTTAACGCAGCAAAGACTGCAGGTCTTTGGATCATTGCAAGACCCGGACCATATGTATGCCTGACTTATAGCTACAAACTCAGAAGAGATAAAGACTAAGACCATTCTAGATTCACGCCGAAACCACAGCAGGAGGGCTACCAGGCTGGCTGATTCAGCTACCGCAAATTGAAGTCCGCACAAATGGAACAAAGTATACTGAGTATTGGAAGGCTTATATTGAGAGAATTGGACCAATAATTGCACGCAATCAGATTGGGAGTTATGGAACTGGCACTGTTATTCTCGCCCAGATTGAAAACGAATATTATTGGGGAGGGGGGTTGTAAGTCAGTCTCCACTCGCGAGCGCACTAAGCTAACCCGCATAAAGCAAGTATGAGGGAGCGGACGAGTACATGGCCATGGTATTTATGAATTCTGAAGAAACATCAAGATTACTAACGACTAGCAGCTGTCTCATGCGTATCGTTCTGCTGGGATCTTAGTACCTATCTTCCACAATGACGTTGGTATGGCGAGATCATGGCTTCCAAAAAACTATCCCAGTATACTCGACATATATGGGTTAGATACTTACCCCAGGGTGAGGCATATTCTCAACTGAGATGCCAGAGGAATGCTAATAGACCAGGGGAGCAGGGGTTTGACTGCGATGATCCATTAAGACACTTCCACATTAGGACAGATTATTATAATTATTTCAAGAGGTGGTATCCAAATGGCCCACAATTTACCCCAGAGTTCCAAGGCGGGGCTTTTGATCGTAAGTTCATAATTACATAATCATTATAAATCTACTTGGAAACTATGACTAATGAAGAACTGTTTGGAAGCTTGGGGTGGTCCTGGATATGAGAAGTGTGCTGACATGGTTGGGTAAGGCATCATTTCTTCAACTGTGGACGTTGAGGCATGTCTAAATTACCCTATGACCAGCACTTCGTTCGTCAATGTCTATTATAAGAACAATATTGCTCAGCGATTCACAATGATGAACATTTATATGGTGATGACTCCAAAGCCTATGGAGAAAGTTGCAAGAATTTAACATCAGAAAGGCCTTTGGTGGGACGAATTGGGGCTACTTGTTGACACCTGTGGTGTATACATCGTGAGTGGGAATGCTTTGGTCACGAAGAGAACTTGAGGGTAACGGTATTCAGGTACGATTATGGAGCCGGAATATCCGAAGGTCGTCTTATCCGAGACAAGCTCAAGTCAGTATCAAATGCGTTTTGAAAAAACCTTTAATTAACCTTTGTAGTGAGGGCAAACTTATTGCGCTCTTTCTTCGTACAATGGATTCCTTGCTTCATGCCGACCTCATCGGTAATACTTCTGGTCCATCAGGCGGAAGCCAATATTCAAGCAACCCAGCTGTATACATCACTGAACTGCACAACCAAAAATCCGATACTCGCTACTACATAATCCGGCATACGGATACTAATTCCTTAGACGATCAGACATTTGACCTCCGCATCCAGACTGCCTCGGGCGAGGAGCAATTGCGACACCTGCTTCTTCAACGACGGGAGAGCAAAATTCTAATAACAAGTTATTCCGCAGGTGGCCACCAAATCCTTTATTCGACAGTTGAGCTTTTGACATGGCAAACTATTGACGGGGTTGATACATTATTTTACGTTACCGACGACCGAGATCATGTACAAGAGATTGCGTTCATCTCCGAAGACGATGAAATTGATGTTCAACTCCGCCACCAGGGAATTAAATCCGCTAACATTACGGTGAAGAATAACATTGTAACCCTTTTGTTCACAAGTGAGCCAGGACATAATATCACTTCGATTCGCGTTAGCAATACGCTCCATGTGATTTCCTTCAATAAAGCTAGTGCATATAAATTTTGGGCACCAGTATTACGAGAAGGCCCTGGGAAAGTCAATTTGCAGGATCAAGTACTGGTGCACGGGCCTTACTTAGTGAGGAACGCTACAGTCGACGGTTCCGTGCTTCACCTTGTGGGAGACATAAACCAAGATACCTCCCTACATTTGTGGGTAACTGCAAGATTCAATAAGGTTAGATGGAATGGGAAAGATCTCCACTTGGAAGAGGGCCCATTCATGTCTAGACAGGCAACATTGAGGGGACCTGATGAAGCGAAGGTGATCTTACCATGCCTCAATACCACAGAAACAGAGTGGAAAGTGATGGACTCGCTACCTGAGATTGAAATCGAATACGATGATTCGAAGTGGGTCGTTGCAAGAAACTCGAGCACAAATGAAGCATTTCCCCCAATTACGCTTCCATGTTTATATGCAGGAGAATATGGTTTCCACACTGGTATGTTTCCATTGCACACAGTCTGGCTGAGCTCCATTGCTAAATCTCTACTATAGGAACTGTAATTTACCGTGGTCGCTTCAATATCTCCCAGACTGGAATCATCACTGGAGTGCATCTAGAGATTTGGGGAGGTACTGCTTTTGGATATTCGGCCTGGCTGAATGGAAAATACGTCACCTCTCAGCCTGGAAATGCTTGGAGTGAGAGATTTGTTGATGACTGGTCATTCGCACCTGACCAGTTCAAAGAAGGAGAGAATGTATTGGTGATATTAAGTGATAGTAATGGCTATGATCGAGACAATGGTGTGACATTCTTTGATGACCATACGACGAAAAAGCCGAGGGGCATAAAATCAGTGATATTACTTGGTACTGAGAGGGTAGAATTTACAAGTTGGAAGTTGCAAGGAAATGCAGGTGGTGAAAAGTACGACGATGCGGTGAGAGCACCGTATAATGAGGACGGAGTGCGTAATTATTCTTTCCTATGCTCACTTTTTCGGTTATTCATATTACTAATCTAACCATTATGTAGCTTTATGCTGTGCGGGTAGGTGCACATTTCCCCGGTTTCGAAGACGCAGCAATTTCTTCGGGTTCACCCATGGAAGGATTCCCTGGCGCCGGCATAAAGTTTTATCGTACCACGGTTAATATCACTTACCCACTGGACTACGACGTTCCACTAGCCTTTTTTTTGGAGATGCCCCAGGATACCCAGTCGAGAGTTCAGCTATTCGTGAATGGATACCAGATGGGACGGTATGTCAACCACATAGGCCCACAATCCGTCTTTCCCGTCTATCCTGGTATCATCAACCGAGGAGAGAATGTAATAGGCCTTGCTGTGTGGGGTATGCATGAGCCAGATGAAGGCAAGAGGTTCCAATTTACGAGGCTGTCTTTGGAGGCTATGAATATTTTCATAACTGGGTATGGAGAAGTCAGTGGAGAGGGATTAATTACAGGGCTTCCCCAAGGGAGGGGCAAACATGCCGTCAGAGTCAAAGATATAGCACAGGAAGATCAAAACTAGCCGGGCACGAATGGGTCGAATACTTGATAACGAAGTTACGTGTGCAAGGACTACCAGGTGCTTTTCGCAGGAAATTGGATGTCTGGGCTACATTTTGAAAAATGCTCCAGATATTGAGGATTCCAGGGTCTGTGCTGGCGCATGAGGATAAGCTGGTACACAGATTCCCATCCCGTGCCCCGTTTGCTAGGCATAGTTGGTCTAATTTTGAAAAAAAAATTTCACGGAAAACTTTCGTACCTCGTATTCAAAGATCAGTAAGAATTCATGCATATCAGAGATAGTATACATTTTTCTAAGTGATATATGCAACCACGATAGCAGAATACCAGAGCGATAAATGAAGGCCACAAATACATGAACTTCGCCAGACTACATTAAAATTGACATGAAATTTATATAATAAGCAACCATCCCCTATGCAGCTACAGCCACCACTTTCTCGCAATATCTCAAAGATAGATCGGCCAATTAATATTCTCCATTTTCGTTCTTCCATCTTTCCAGATACAAGCTCCCTGACAAGGCGCCCTGCTCCTCCCCTGGGAAACGACCTCGTGGCCACGAAATCTTCTTCGAGACAAAGGGTTTCAGCTACAAGACAGTTGAGATTAGTTTATATTCTACACTGCACCATGCACCATTGGGGGGGCTTACTGCAAAGTCCGTCAGGTCCGGTACCACATATGTTCTGACCTTATTCCAGTCGATCACGTAGCCTCCGTGTTTTGTATGCCTTCCCATTGAGCCAGTCCGGTTTCCCTTGTAGAAACCCTTGCCCACCATCTTGGTGGTGAGGGCGAGGCGGCGGAGGGAGCGAAATAGGGGCTGCGAAGGTGAAACCATCTTTGCGTATGATGCAAGGTCAAGCGAGGCTGCGAACGTTTCTTTTGTGATGGCGGGGCACGTTGTAAAAAGGTTGATGGTTCGATTCGCCAGTGCGATCGCAGCGGCAGCACTATACCTTTCTAAGCTATTGCAGAAAAAAATCAAAACTAAACCCTAGTCCGGTTAGCTAAACCCCGGATTTTCTGCAGGAATGGATTGCCATGCCAAGGATTATAACCGAGTCCACTCTATGCACGAATTTTGAGTAGTTCAGCTTCAAGCAGGTGAGACACGGAGCAGAGCCAGGTTTCTGGGGAGGGGAAAAAAAAAATATGATTGAGATTGATGCATGCTGCTCGCTCCAAAATCCACTTATCATATCACATCTTTTTGCGATCACTCTGCGTCGAGACTGAAAATTGCGATGCTTGTGCGACGTTATATTTTCTTATCGGCCATCAGTTGAGTTTCTTCATCCCCGCGTTTGTTATCCTTGGCGCATCAGTAGTCTAGAGGCGTAAATACAGTCGGGGCATTGGACACCTAATCCCTTCCCAATCGCACTTGTCTCTTTAGAGAATCGAGCCACCTGCAATATTTGAATGATTCCATCAATAAGGTATAGCTATGGCTATATCCAAAACCCTTGACTTCCATCGATTCTGCTTGGCTTCTGGTTCCACTTTGCACGCCAATCCTTGCCTCATATCCCTTTTATAACACCACATCCTTGGTACCACTAATGCCATCGTAGTCCCAGATAGAGCTGCAGCACAACCTTCGCATATCTAGGTGGTTACTCTGTAACCTAACCTGCATCAGGCCAAATGCGTTCAAATGAGCCGAGGAGTGCCAAGAATATACTGTCTTGGTTGAGAAATTCCATTGCTCGGTACGATACCAAGCTGATAGCAATGTTTGATGAGAGTCAGGCATCAGGTATACATCAGTGCCCAGACGAACTTCGCTGTTTCGAGCCCGTGGTACCGGTGCTGTGCGTCCCGTGGAGCGGGTGGGGTTCACTTTACGGTACCGATTCCACTGGGGAAATGTATTCCCCCTGTCAGTTACGGTACGGCCAAAGCACGGTCTTTACAATGGGGCTTGGCAAAAGCTCCATTTTGCCAGTGGAACCTCCTACGAAATGAGCAAAATCACCAACGCGACCCTAGGAGCTCTAGCACACTTTGCTGAGGGAAGCCAGGATCCTTGTCAAAGCGGTGGCTCTCCCGCCACATCGGTTTGCCCAGCACTTTGGTTAAATTGATTCCCATGAAAGAGTCCTGTTGGATCTGGTCCCATATTGGGCCATCACGAGTTTCTCTTCAGGTCCTCGTCTACATCAAGGCTAAACATGCATATGTCAGGGGTGCACGTGGTTCTGCGGACTACTATAGCGCTAATTGTAGGAGAGCTCTTGGCCTCATACCTAGCCGCTTTCAGGTAGGCGATCGGCTGTCAGACGGAGTACCTACCAATAGCCAGATTACCCGCGAGGACAACTTTGCGATCCACCCGTTTGTGCAAGTTTTGAGTGTTTGCCATAAACAATGGAAGGAGCCGTCGTTAAAAAACCAAATGGGAATGGAAATTTGATCTTCGAGATATTGAGAAGACCTCCTTGCAAGCAATGGCGTTTCCCGTCTCTTGGCTATTAGTGAGACAATGCAATATATCTCACGACCGCGAATTTTCGAACTGCCTTACCCTTGTGTGCGCCACGCGGCCACACTACCAACTGCCATTTAAGAGATGCAGCGTAGCGTTAAAAACCAAATCAATATGGCATATGAGGGCGATTAGTCTGGTTGCACTACCCCTCGTAGGGGGGCGATATCATATGTGAGATAACCATACCACTAATCATGAGCTACTATAGTCAACTTACATAGTGCAATAACGAATTTGTAGATCAGGAAATCAGAAGTAACTGTCTTCCTTGTGAGCGCTTTCCAGCACAGATCAACCAGAGCGTACCATATAGCACCACCAGCTCATGGCAATACCTTTCTCCGGGAACGGGACGATCCGCAAAGCGCGCTGGCCTCACTGGACAACAGCTTACCGGTCCCCATTACCCACACGTCCGGGAAAGATTGCAGTTTACCCGTAATTATCCAAGTATTGCAACCCCCTGCCTCCACTCTTTCTATCAAGAATAGACCAGAAAGACGTAGGGGCAGTGCAGCGGGTTCCCACCTAACTCCCCCCCACAATTCCTGTGTGGGAAGGGGGGCGGTTGTAGCATTGGGCATTGGCATCAGACTATGTCAAACAGCTCCCGAAGCTAGCCAAATCTACTGAAACAAGTAAGAGTCCTGGGTTTGGCACGTGCAGCTGCCAAACGAAAGGAGCGAGAGAAAGAGGGAAAAAGACAAGGGGCAGGGAACAAGGGTATTGGAACTGGCAGAGTTGAATGAAGCAGCTATGCTTGAAGCGTGTAGGAAAAAGAAAACATACCTACCCAGGCAAAGGGTGAAGGGATGAATCCTCGAATCCCAGCTAGTGGCTACCAGCATCTGCCGACCCAAAGATTTGGCAAATGTAATTTGGGACATGGGACGTACAATGTTAGTCGAATGTTCCCTTGCTATTCCTTCCGTAGCTGTCTAACACAAGCTGTCGCAGCTGAGTACCTAGCTCACATACTGAAATGGATCCTAGTCGAGCCGGGTATCAGTTGGGCATCACCCGGGAAAGAGTGAGGGGGCGCAGATTCACGCCTATCTGTTATTTCCCACCCCCCCATCAACTGGGCTATCAAATGCTAGATGCATCGAATCGACGACCAGAGGGCAAACAACAGCGACTCTTGCTAATCGAGGATGGAAAATCACTGGTCAAAATAACCACTCCGATCCCGATCTACTAGATTTCATGCCATCTAACTTAAATGAGATATTTACATCGGCACCAGGGTAGGTCATAATTTACATGGCAACTCGCTCACACCGCGGCCTCCACCATTGGGCCCGGGGGTCAAGAACAAATGCTAGCGGGTACATAGTCTACAACCCCCCCCGAGACCAAATGAGCAATCGAGATGAGCAAAATATCTCGGTCACTGCTAGCCTGAAGAAGCTTGGCCCTTGTCAATTTAGATCTTGAGGTGTTGGCCGAAGGAAGTTAGACCAAACGCAGTGGGGTGGGGGTTGACTCGTTTCAATAACAATCACAATATTACGCAGGGAAACTATTTTCCCTTCCCCTTCGCCAGCGTGGGAATAGTCACTGCTATCTCGAGGTATATTACACTGCGGCATCTAGATCTGTTAACCCTCGCCCCGCCACCCGTGCCCTTTGGTTAGAATGGCTTGTAGAAAATAACTTGGTTTTCAATAGGCGGCTCATGTCATAATGATGTTATGCACCAAACCAGCATTTAACAAAGCTACACACATTCAGATTTCCGATGCAGAAATAATCAATAGAAACCACGGAAAGCCCCTTACATTTAACTTCCCTGATCGCAATATATTAGGATGGGAATTTACCGAAATCGATGCAAAGATGGCACACGTGGGCTGTGCAGGTGGCAGTGGAAGTTGGTCCAAAGATGGAACTTGTTGCATGTTACACTACCGCATAGAAGCCATAAAAAGCAAATCGTGAATACTTCAAAAATTGGGTCCTTCTCTCATAATTGTTTGATATGTGGTCGGTAAGCACTATGGCCAACATCCCACGCAGTAACGATAATTAGCGTTCCGATCTCCCAGCCTAGTGAACCCCGGAACTACCACCTAATCTGACCCAAACCAAACGAAACAATCACCAACTGCCTGGGCCAATGGGATATTTACTAAACTGTAAATAGCATGAAGTGCAGCCAATCATCAGGGCCAGCAACTCTGTTTGGTATGTGGGTCCCACGCTACGCAAGTACCGTTTTTTCATTTGGTTAGTCTTTTCTTTTTCCTTTTTTGTTTTGGGAGGCAACCGTAAGAAACACAAAAATTTTGTAATTTGATTGATTGGATTTGCAGATCGTTTAGTGGCCCTTACCGTAAAGAATAGCTAAATATTTGATTGGCCTACGGCGACCTCCATCACAACTCCCCCAACACCAGTCCTAACAGGTTCCTGGATCAACTGGTATCGGAAATCCAGCCGCAACCCAGTGCTTGAGCAGAAACTGATTTTGGCGCGGGAAACTGTCTGATTCGCACTACGTTATGCTTTATACTGGAAGGTGTATGCCCAAGATTCATGCAAACTTTGGAAACCTTCCCATGTTGTTTCTTATCTCATGTAGCAGTTAGGTACTCAGTTTTCTGACTTGTTAGTATCTAGTCGGGGGCGATGCGTTATTATTGGCGTTGAAACATTGCTATTTTGTCAGCCTCCCCTCCGTGGCGAACTGGAGGTGAGGGATTGGACCTGATTTGGATACCCGAAGTTCTGCGAAAACCTAGTATAAGGAAACATTAACGTTGGATAGCGTGGGGTTGACCTGCCTATAATATGACCATTAGAATTTGGTTCCCGCATTACCTAGTCTGGCAGTGAGGATTGGCAGACAGCCAGAACGACGTTCTTGTTGGAAGAGAGAAGTCAAGAGGAGGAGCGCAAGGAGGAGCTCGAGGAGTAGTGTTTTTTTTTTTTTTTTTTTTTTTTTTTTTTTCCGTGATGCAGAGATGCATTGTGATTTGTTATTTGATGTGACATCTGGTGCGCCGGGTATACTCTAATGGATTTGGGTAGAACCCTTGTGTGCAAAAAAGCATGAAACAGGTAATGCGATGTTTTTTTTGTTTTTTCCCCTTCCCCCCAATCACTGGGCTATCCCACTTCTGTTTGGGTAATATTCAAAAGCTTCCTATCCAATTACCGTTGTGAACATGCAATTTGGTACCGCTGGTCATAGATACCGATTGCAAAAACCTTACATATACTTGTTGGCTGCTTTCGCTATCACTCTAATCGCGCAATGGATATATATTCAATAAATTCGTTGTAGGATTGTCAACGAATGACCATCAAGATACAGGTCTTTCACATGCTTCACAGGTTATAAAGATATCATGATCGACAACGTTACCTCCAAAAACTAACTCCAATACCTTCTTACTTCTGCTCTCGACGTGGTTGAGATTTTTTAAACTAGTATAATGGGCCGATAATGCGGATCCATCCGACTACCGCAGATGGAAGGAACTCATATCGATAAAAGGGAGGAGAAATAGTTAGATGTTTTGATATGCACATCTGATCTGATCCCGCAATAGCTACATGGGGAGTTCGGCCAGCTGTTAATGGTGCCACCAAAGACGCGATGCCGATATGTACCAGCCATCTGCACTTGCCTTTTACTTTTCCCAACCTCCCCCTTCATGGTGGTCTGGATATGCACGATCGGCGAACGATAAGAGAGCTGGCAGCTGCAGAGCGTAAAAGAGGCGACGTGCTTTTTTACGTTCGTGCGCTGCAAACTCGGATATACAGTACATGTTACACCCTTCCCTTCCCTCCCCCCCTCCCCCCACCAGACCGTGACACGCCCATGGCCGGGGGGGGGGAGGGGAGGTTGTACATGCGTTATGCACTGATATGACTCGCCAGAGGTATAAGTGCACGCGTGGTTGCAAAGTCACACAGATTCTTTCAAGCGACTAGCATGCAAAAAAAAAAAATAAATAAATAAATAAAAATAAAACCCCGTTGACTCGTGGGCAGTCGTTACAGTGATATGTACAGGTGACGTCGCTTTCGTGCATGCTTCCCCTTTCGCGTGAGCTTTCCCGTTCGCTCCTCCCTCAGGTAGCACAGTACACGTGCACCTGGCGAAACATCTTAAGGTAGCGCAGTGGTCGCTTTGTATTGAGCTTGGGCAAAACAAGTTTAAATTCTCAGGTTATAGCAGAGTTCAGAGATTTGTGCTGGCCAATTGTTTGGCCTTTGGGCTCTCTGTGGTGGAGAGATTTATGGCAAAACGGAAATATCAAAAGCTCCAGGTACTCTAATAATGAGGTGCCGACGCTAAAGCGTGTATGTGTTGTCTAGGACAAAAGTCATAAGAATTATGCATAGCTATCACATACAAGAAGTTCGCATGACTTTTTTCCAGGCGATTTCTACTTGATTCACTTTGACAA
Source organism: Tirmania nivea (assembly GCA_015179035.1). Classification (NCBI taxonomy): domain Eukaryota; kingdom Fungi; phylum Ascomycota; class Pezizomycetes; order Pezizales; family Pezizaceae; genus Tirmania; species Tirmania nivea. Next base: position 634,473 of record WHUY01000024.1, read on the forward strand.
GTACAAGGATAATTAACATCGCTAGAACTGGAATCCCTGGTTGAAATCCGATTGGCAAGTGTAGTGAGTATTGTAGTATAGGGAATTTAGAAAATGGGATGCAAAGAATTGTAGAAAGAGATGGAGTCGCGAAAGCCGTACATAACCAGTGCCAAGACTTTAGCGTTCTCACCTCGAGTACATACACCTGAAGTTGCATGTAAGACTAGGTGGACGTATATGCATGTAGGTAAGAAACGGATCGAGTAATGTTGTTTGTTTATCTGCATCTGTTATAGGTACTTAATCGTCTATTCTGAAGACAGTATCGGATGGAAATACTCCTGTAGGTAAAATAATGGGCCGGTTGGCAACTCAGATCCATATAGATCTACATGCTAATTAGTCAACCAACATGGACTGGTTGGTAACCTAATGTACTTACATACAGGGTTTCATGCAGCCATATTCGCAGCGCGATGCATGTTGTCCCTCCTGCAACTATTCGCGGGGTGCACATATGCGTTATGATTTGTCCATCTTGAATTAGTATATCATGGGTATAGTAAGATTACCTAGTCGAATGGATAAACGGAGACACCGCAATGGCTTGCCGGCTACAGCGAACATGTACGTTGCGCGGAGGAGCGTCGACTTTAGGGTACCGTATCATGTCGATCGATGCGAACACTAGTATACTTAGTTGCAGTGCCCTTAGACCCGATCTCGACTGGAAAAAGAAAACACATACCCGCCAGATTAACACATACCATGTTGCAATCGAGCACTCTAGCAACGGCAATATCAGCTCTAAGTGCTTTCCAGCTTGCCTGACGCCAGTAGTTGTCCATGTAATGTGTATGTATGTCGGAGGTAGTTGTTGTGAGTTGTACATCACGTTGCCGGCAGATCGGGCGGGCGGAAGTCCATCATCTCGCTCGGTAACGAACACTTGCTAGCTTGTTCGAGACTATGACTAGCCAAGAGCCTAAGTATGAAGCTAGTGGCGTTGAATAGCGAGTGGCTTAAAGGCGAACAGCCAATACCATAAATCAAACCCTTGAGTCACCGCTGCGTGAATGAAAATGAAACAATCCTCAACTTTTCGGGCAATGTAGACCACCAAGTTGCGTCGGTTATTCGTCGACGCGTTTCTTGCATGAGTGAATAGTTGGAGCCTATCACGGCCATGTTTGATTCAAGGCAGCAACTGTAGCCCAGCCCCATGATCAAGCAAGATTATTAGCTGACCAATAAAATGTGCGTGGTGGGTCTAAAACATCAAAACGCAATGCAAACATACTGTAAACGTGAGAAGTCCAGAGATATTTCCAACCAGCCCAGAGATCGATCTTTGGATGGGGCAAACGCTTAATACGGCAGCCGAGAGCCATGTGGAAGAAATTCCCGTTCGTAATTGGCTAGGATGGCCACAATGGGCTTTACATACCTTGATGGCCACAGATGGAACAATCAAAAGTGTTTGCATGAAATGCCTGGTTGATTTGCCACAAACGCGCGGCAAACTGGAGTCTTCAATACTGGAAGGGGGGCTTTTGCCTGTAATTCATGGAATGTTCGTAGAGGCTTTCTGGGTACGTACCATATGCTTATTGTGGCTGTCGTTCATACCTAGGGCAAAATGTTTGTTCGCCGGCTTTATTACTAGCTAGTCGTACATGGTGGTTGTTTCCCGGGCGTTGACCACTAGCAATTGCAGTGAAGCTTAAGGATGGCCGGCATGAGTGCCAATTGGATGTTGTAGCATGCATTTCTCTTCACCTCAAACTTCTTCAAACTGATGTTTCTACGCCGTTCGAGCTCGGGCTCTTGACGATGATCGCTTGCAAATTCCGGTGTCATTTCCAGTTTCAGATTCGATTCGGCCAAAGCTATCTCTGGACTAACTCAATGGCCACAGATACACCATCAACGGCTAGTCAGTGACGAGGACCCGGGCAGGATAGCTACTCTCGTGATCGTGGCCTGTGATTGGATATCTAAGTCTATATTGTAAGCTCAGAGCCATCCCGGTTCTACGCTGGGGACGGGCAGTGTCCATCTATGTGCCCCAGTAACCTTCAGCAGTCGGAGGAGAGTGAGTGAAGGCGGGTAGAGAGCCCGAGGGCGGCTGACCTCCCGCGGCATGTCGCTTGCCTGTTGTTAACCGGAGGTACGATAATCGATACCAGCATAAAGCGATGTCCCCAGCGAATTCACCTTCTGAGGGGCTAGTCATCACTTCATGCTGGTAAGGAACAAGTCAGACTAGGTAACAGTAAGTTGAGCACGAGGCTAACGGGGCACCCCGAAGTCAGGGCTTGGTAAGCGAGTGAGAGTAATATTCCCTGTATATGTATAAAGGACTGTACGATTTAGAGTTGAACGAGTTTTTGTTAGTCTTGTTGGGCTCGGCTTGCTTCTAAATTCAGTGCTCTTGTGCTACTCTAGGCCCAATCAGAGAAATAGTTGGCTTCCGTTTCGTCTGGGTAAACAAACACTAAGGGATCTGGGAACGAGAACATCTGATTCCCGTCCACCGATCTTAATTTTCCCTTCCACACTCAAGCATCAAACGCTATTCCCCATTCCCCTCGCCCTTCCTGAGCTCTAGTCTGGTTGCCTGGGCCCATCTGTATTGCAACTAGACTAGAACTCATTTACCATACTCCAGTGTACCCCTGGGCCGGATCCATCCAGAGAAACTTGGAAGGTCCAGCAGCGCAACGCAGCTTCGTTCCGGGAGTGAGGCTGTACTGAGCAAGCGCGAAGGTTAACATATACAGTATAAAAAGCTCTAAACTGATTGTGACGTGCGAACCGGTGGAATATGTTAAGCTTAACTTAACATTTGTTAGTGCTAGAGCTAGTTAGTAGGGACTTACACAAAAGCAATTGACCCTGCCGGGACCCTCACCCCGATAAGTAATGGTAACGTTCAGAAATTAATCTTCCATGCTTGCTTGTCATCATGGCACAGTATATTGGCGTGCAAGTCTAAGTAAACACCAATGCAGCGGATCTCGCTTGGAGGCGTGGCAATGTGGCAATTGCAAACGCCGCGGTACTAACTAGAGCCCATATCCTACCTAGAGCCTAGAGTAGAAATCAAACCCGACTCTCTATAGAATTCGCCTGGCACCAGTTGGAGCAGTCCCGTGGAAGTCTCATACATGAAAAGTCGGTTTGTTCAATGAAGGTAATTGAAATGTTAAACCCAATCGTAGTATTCCATTGTTCTTTCTATATATCGATCCTCCTTTAACTAGTACTTCCTACATCCTGTCCGAAGCTTACTAAATATACTAGTATACTTAACTACGACCTCAATTTGGGTATGAAATCTGGCGCAAACACGCAAGCAGAGGAATCTCACGAAGGCCACACTACACAGTAAAGGAAGAAAGAAAACGCTGTAAAACAGGGATGTAATGTAAGGACGAAAAATTCGCAGCACGCCTACCAACCCACCCAGTCGCCGTCAAAGAGCAGATAGAGCTTCGAAGGGAAACAAGAAGCTAAAGTGAACCCCAGTATAGATGATAGAAATACAAAATGAGAATGCGTAATGGAAGATGGTTCTGTTTAGCCATGTAAAAAAGCACCCGCCCCGGTATGTTGTCCCTAACTCTCGGGCCGTTCCCGCTGCAGTTGCGCTAGGCATCGCTCGGATTGACGGTGCTTCTCAGAGAGAGTGGGGAATAAATAAAAGAAATTAAAAAAAATAGGGAAATATATAGAGTTAAAAGGAATAATAACCGCTAAATAGAGAGTCGAAAGAGAAAAGGACATCCAGAAATTTGTTTCTTCCCGAAATTCATTTCGCCGATACTTTTGTTGCCTTTGCGGCCCTTGTCATGGCCTCCAGTCAAGCTGCATCTCCGGCACTAACCGAAATCATCATTCTCTAGTAGATTAGGAAACCTTTCCGGACTCGTTAGGGAGAAAAATGTACACAATGATCCTTAATTGTTGACTGGTAATATTTAAAGAATAGTAGAGCTAATTTCGCACACAGCTTAGCCACAAAAGGATGATCTTGGTGTCGGTAGCATCATTTGTCCTTCAGACTCGGATTTAATATAGCTGATGTCTGCGTTTGAGGGTACCCCGGCATAGTAGATGCGTGGTTGTTGTGACTGCTGTGGAGGTGCAAGCATCATCTGTTGTTGAGGGTTATAAGGATTGAATGATGTGTACCAAATGTCAGCGTGTTGAGGTGGCATCATCTGGCTCGCAGTGGCAGCCTGTGGCTGGATGGTTGCCTGTGTATATGGTGGCATACCCAACGGTGAGAGTGGCAGACCAGACGGATGAGAATATGGGCCTGCCGAGTGAGTTGCTCGATAGAAATAGTCCGATGTGCCACTGGCAGTAGATGCAGTTGAACAAGAGGAGAGGCTTCCAGGACTTCCCTGGAGAGAGTGGTGGGCAGCAAGAAGCTGATGGGGGGTCTGCGGTGTGCAAACTATTCGGAGGTTGTCATATGGGGCAGGTGCGGACATGGTTGGGGGTGCAGCTGGCGTTGGTTCGTAGTCGACTTCGCGCGGAGTCATCGAGGGTGAGATGCCCTCCTCGCTGTAGTATGGGCTTTGTGGAGTGGGCGGCTGCTGCATGTCTGCCAGAGATAAGGAGTTTGTAAAGGTGTCTCCTGGGCCGGACATGCTGCTATTGCGGCTCAACTCCCCAGGTCGCATATTATGAGGACTGAGTGGAGTCAAGGGATCATGCTTAAACGGCTGTAGCATTTTTGTCGTTAATGAAGGATTATTTCTCTTCGCCGCCGCAGCTTTGCTTTCCCGTCTCCATTGTGCACGTGGCTTAGTCGACTTAGGGGATGGAGCAGCTTCATCATCTGACTCAGACTCGTCTTCAGGGGCATTGGGGTCGCTATGCTCCTTGGGATTGTGGGCGTTCCTGGCGTGTTTCGTCAGAGTGGTTTTCCTGCAGAAACTGGAGTATCTATGCTTAGCAAGTTGTATTATTATCAAGAACACTCATTATCGTACCTCTTGCCGCATGGGCAGCTATATGGACGCTTTCCAGTGTGTATTCTTCGATGCCTTGCAAGACTTGAGGACTTCAGAGGGATTAGTTAGGGACCAGTAAGATATATGGGTGGATAACAAACATCCGAAAATGCCTTCCCACAACCAATAACTTCGCAGTGATGGGGCTTCTCCCCGGTGTGTGTTCGAATATGAACTGTTAAGGCACTTCGTTGAATAAAGCTTTTGCCACATTCAAGCCAGTTACACGAGTATGGCCTCTCGTTGGTATGTATACGATGATGCCTCTGAAGGTCAGACTTTCGGTTAAAACTCTGTATAACCCGTTAGTGCTACCGTGGGCTACTGTCAACTCGGAAATACTATCCCATACCTTTCCACACCCTTCGGAAGGGCAAGCAAAAGGCTTGGAGATGTTCTCGGATACCGCTTGTTCGCGGTCATCAATAATTTCGAGGATATCCATTATAGTATTTATTTTTGGTGTGGGGTATCAAAGGTGCGGCGAGATTTCAGATACTCGGTGTGACGAGGAGGAGGGATGTCGGCTGCCTTTTGTATGGGACAGGATCTGACCAAGAATCTGGAGTAATGAATTATTGTTGGTTGGTTGTGCTTGAAACTTCTGATCGAACCAGATTGAACAAATGTGAAGAGGGAGGGGTGGGAGTAGATATATAAAGGCCAACCAGGGAAAGCAACGAGCTCAATTCTCCAAAACCGGGATGCAGCGTCGGATTTGCTAAAGAGGGAACGAGTTGAAGTCCCCACGGAACTCTGGGCAGAGGAACTACAGTGCTTTTCCAGTTAGACAGGGTCCAGTCCGACTTTGCCTACTCTGCGGACCCACAACAGTGTGACAGAACGTTTGATGCCAGTAGCCCAAGGAATTGGATCGGGCATTGTGTTTTCGGAGGTAAATAACTGGAAAGGTGCCAGGGTGAGGAATACCAGGACCGGGGGTTAAGTGGTCTGGCAGGGGATAGGGTGGCAAGGGGGGTACTGGGGTTTGGATGGGTGTTAGCTACCGGCTGGAGTGGACAGGTCCAAGGGGGGGGTACAAGGATCCTGAACAGGGTGCAGACTATATGAGTGCCAACAGGGGGATGGCTTTGTGGTTGGGTGGTGACTGTGAGGACATCGTGGGGCCGCTGGCTCCGTCAGGGCAGAAACTGCGACTTTTGCTGAAAGGCATTGCATAAAAGTGGGAAAGCATCTTCAGCTAGGAACGGGGGGTTCAGCAAGTGTTGGGTAGCCGCGGCCGGAAAATTCCACCAAAGTGTACAAGTCATAGGGACGCAAATTACAACCAAAACCATTGGGTGAGAAATGCCACTTAGAGAGTGGATTCTACATGTGCAGAGAATGTGCTGAATGGCCTCATTGGCGAATGAAGTCGGCTTTGAAGCTACAGCAGCCAGCGGAAGCCCACCTCTGGGGAAGAGGATAGCCCTCAATACACGGATTAAAAAAACAAAGCAAAAATGGAAAGTTGAGAGACAATGAAACAGCACTCAGCAAAAACAGGCGCAGAATTGGTTGTGCCTGATGAGACCAACATAATATAACAGCAAACAGACTGAGCTTGTAGGCTGAGTCTTGAGAACGGATCCTAAACCAGTCTCCCCAATGGGTACCTCGATAAATATGGAAACCAATGCAATGTGCTCCGGAATACTATCTTAATTAGAGCCCATGCCCCAAGCTTTAGGCTATCGGGCTGTACCTAAGAAGGTGCGCATACGCATACGTACAGAATCAGGTACGTAGTCGCCAACTAAGAGGACTCCCAGCCACACCTGTAGGATCCGCTCTCAGCTATTCAGCTCTCGGGATAATATGGATGCTCTGCGTCCACTTCGGTATTTCCCTTCCCCGTACGGTGCGGATATTTATGTAGCCGTGTCACGATGGTGCTTGCTGGCATGGGAGTAACCAGACGTCGCTCTAGTAACTAACTGTATCGTAGTCTGGGCTGTGAGTACTTAATTGACCAGCAAAACGATCCCAATGAATAGTCTCGCCAATAGGGTACCTCTATTGTGACCAAGAAGAAAAGACGCGCAACTAGTGACACCAGTAACGAATGTACTCCAGCGGGAGCTGATAGTGCTGCCTACCCGAGAAAAGCAGTGTGCCTCCATACATCTCAGTCTTGTGTATGCGTTTAGGATAACTGCGGCAAGAAAAGCGGCTGCCCGGCGTAGAAAAAGGTTGGGCACTTGATAGAAATAGAACCACCACACGAGTAGTTCTCAAACTGGACCCAATTTGAATCATTGGATCCAGGGCTGCGTAATTTGGGAAGCGGCACAGCGGAAAGATCAAACGTGAACCAAGAGGAGAACAAAAGGGTACTTTACTAGCAAACGTATCAAATAAAAATACATAAGTGTTGTGCGAAACTGACTATAGCAATATGCGCCATCAGGTCATATATTATTACAATTACCGTGAATATATGACAGTGGCAGTGAAGGGTAGAATCTTGAAAGGTATGAAATCGGCAAAGTGATTGGAGTGACCGCGGGCTCACCCTCTTCTTCCCTACCTAGTATTATGGTCTATCCCCTTGTCTTAAATGGTGATCATGGTAGGATGAAGCCAACCGTTTTCTGACCCCACTGGTGGTTGTGGTTTGGTAGCGACAATTTTTCGTATTGTATCGCTTAATGAAGGTGCGGATAAACAGGGAAATTAGTACAGCCGCGAGTGTATAGGAAGAATGCACCAAAACTGTCGGCCTGCTAAGCAACTTGGTTTATTCTCTAGTTTATTTTCTGATTTAGAACAACCTAACCAAAGGCTTCTTACTCGAAGTGTTGAAAGTTTCAAGCCTTTGACTGGTGAGCGAAATTGTGACCAGTATTTTCGCCGCCTGCAGCACTGGGACAGGGCTGCAGGTTGACAACCACTCGTCCCCAGGTATGTATGCATGCAAGCATGCTGCATATGCGGTCGCTTTGCTGCACGCTAGCTACCTAGCAAGTTAATTTACGGGACTAGTATATTAGGTGTTGGAACTGCAATTGCAACAGAATTCAGAGTAGATATCTGGTGTCGATCGTTCGTTGTTCTCAATGTGATACAGTCCTAGAAGACAAGGGGAGGGTACGAAGATCGTCAGAAATGGTGTAGTTCACATGGAGGTGAGTGAAGAAACGAAACATATTCTGGGATCTGGTGTCGATCGCACCTCTCCTTCGTTTAGAACAGTCAAAAAGTGTGTGATTTGGATTGTCCTGAGAATTCAACGTCAACAAGGAGAATATGCCATTTCAAACAAGCAAGTATTAGAAACTAGTATTTCAAATGAATGTGGAGGGAAATTCATACGTGTGTCCAGACTACGGCACCGACGTTGGATACCGTTGGCAGTTGGGCAGAATCTGACATGCCGCCAACTATTACCTGTCCTCCCTTTTCCAACTTGAAGGCAGCAGAAACAGTAGGGCCCAGGTCCTTAGCTTCGAGCAGGATTATCTCCAACCGAATGTAGCTACAAGCTCTTCAAGGTCATTAAGACTCAGAAGGGTAGGAAGACCATATGTCACGATCAGCCTGCAGCTGGATGATGGAAAGGAAGACATCGGTTGTCGCTGTCGAGGAAAATGTTCAGGTCTCACGTTTGAAAAATTGAGGGCAACCTGCAACTATTCCTTAGTACCTGTGTCTTGGCGACCCATTTCCAGGTAATATTAACCTAGATATGGTGGGATGGTAAAAGGCGGTGTGTAGAAGTGCTGGTTTAGAAGTATGTACTGTAGATGTAACCAGTTGGGTAGAGAGAACTTATGTGTCGTCTAGGTTTCCCTGAATTGAGGTGCCGAGAATGTAAATGTACATGTTTGATACCTACCTAGGCACTTTTGGATCCATTCTTTATACGACACCTCCCTTGCGCCTCCAATCCATCCTTCCTCGGTACCCCAAACCCATCCACGACTTCTCAATTCCGTTCCAAAGCAGAATTCCTCCCTCACTGCCTTTAGGTTCTTGTATTTAGCATGTAAAACTGTGCCTAGATGATGGTCGCTAAGATAACATGTGTCGTCATCAGGTCACTCATGATCATCACTGGTAGTAATTTGTACTGCCTTGACTTCAGTATCATTGCCTACCCAATAATCTGATCATCACGCTCTGCCCCGCGGCGCCTCTTGCGATATGCTGATTCCTCTAATCAGAGCCCTCACGTAACATGGCATGCGCGATGATAGGATCGGGCGAGACCAAGACCACGGAAAGAAATCACCCATTCCCCGCTCGAAAGACAGTACGTATTTCTGAAAACAACCTGTCACTCGTTGAATTAATTAATCATCCCGGTAAGGTTTGTACCCGATGGTGCTCTGCGGCAAGGCATCTGTATAGTAAGCTAGCGCTGTGAGAGCTATAATTTGCAGAGCACTGGTAAACTTGCTATTCTTTATGGAAACTGACTTTAGAAGCAGAAGGCGTGAAAACTAATTGCGGGAGAAAGTGTGATTACCTCTGCGTTTTCTTTCAATGTTAACGTTCCTACTTAAAACAATTGTCATCACCATTCCTGTAGACCAATCATTGATGCAAGCTGGAGGCCGATTCTGACGCCGGTTTTAGTCACGTAGCCCATTGCATTATTAGCATTACCCTCCGTGCCATGTTCATAGAGGTACACTGTGGTTCCAAACGCTTCCAAGGTACCTACTTGGGAAATTGGGGAGAGCATTCTCACCTTGCTTTCTAAAATTCATTCAACAAGCGCCTAGGCTGGGTGCACAATCCCATTGTAGAGCAGGCCCCGTAGAGTGCCTAGCATACGTAAAACATACGTAAAGACTGTCAGGAGCCCTCCTTCTGATTGCGATTGACTGTATGCACTATCATCGATATCCTCTGACCAAGCCGCATGTCCATAAAAGAAGCAATTTTCTTGAGACTGCGGAGTATACGATAGAAACTGCCACCGGAGAGCGGCGCTGTGCATGTCGGCGTGGGGCGCAGTGAAGAGGGGATATCATGGGTAGTCAATCTCTGACAATATGGATATTTGCTTGGTGAGTAAGTATAGTAAGTACAAGTACGAGAACAGTACTTCTCCACATGTTGGGGCTTCCTTTGTCATCCCACCCTATACACATTACTAAGTAGGCACAGCCTAACGTGCAACCAGACTAACTCGCAACACCGATCATCTAGTCTCACGAACCCCCTCATCCATTTTGTAACTAGACCGTTCTCTTCTAAGCCCCTTCACTCCTGATGGCTTCTAAAAAACTATGTTAGTTGATTCAGAAGAATAGGGACCCGATGACGTGCTAACTAGAATACCGTGTTGGTATTTCGCAGGACAAGAACACAGCGTCTCACATGAGCTCGCCCCGAGGAAGAGTCGTACCCGCTGTCGAGTGTTTCTGCAAGGCTATTGGCTTTGTTTGGTGCCTCAAAAACTCAGTACTAAATCCACAATGCTGTAACCACCGCAGCAACATCCATATCTTCACCGGCGAGAGAAGGGAATGGTGCTTTCTACGACCAGCGGCCTCCCCCAAATAGCCATTGTAATAATTGCTGTCAAAGATTTCGAGAAGCTGTCGTTGGTGTGAGGGATGTCTTTGGAAAGCTGGTAAGAACTCCCCGTGAAAGGTTCTGCCTCCACAGTAGCTCGAACACTATCGATATTCTTTCCTAGGATTCTAGTTCCCGTGGCTGTCGCGCAAAGCACCCCAATGGGATGAAATATGAATCCGCGCGCTAGTATCGTTAGACGTTGCGTGGGGTAAAAGCTGGAATCAAATTCTGGACAATCCCCTTCCTTTATAATTTCTCAGGCTCTCGCTAATTTATCAGGCATGGCTAGGATTTTTAAAGTGTGGGAGAAAGACGACAGGCATGGCACGAGCCAGCTTCGCACGCACATCAACATGGACATGACCACCACACACCTGCACTACACTGTACGTATGTAAGAACAACAAAACAAAACCCTACGGGAATCATAGCAATCCCCACGCACTTTCTTGCCGAGCCACATGCTCTGTCACAAACCCCTGGTCCGTGCGAGGGTCCAAGCCAGATGTCAATAAGTAGAAGTGAGGCGAAACAGCTTGATTGGTTCACTCCCATTATGAGGTCATCCTGCTAATCTCTATTCATTTCGTAAGGCATTCCCGATGTTACCGAGTCAGTGGCAAAATATAGCTAGAAACCGCAACCAGCGCATGACAATAAACAATTATAGGCGGGAAGTTCATCTCATAATTAAGAAGCCTACGGTTTGAAGGTACATGTCAGTTGGTTCATCAGGTTCAAGATAACTTGGTCTGAGCTCTTTCCCTGGCTTCTTTTTTCAGACTCTTGCCTCAAAGGGGTAAAGCTAAACTTACGCCACGGTCCGAGCCCCTGCGCGATGTCGCGCTTGTCGATCTTGCGAGATATGAGCTCGCTACACCGGTGCTCCGCAATTACGCCGAAACTGCACGAAGGTTGGCTATTTGTGGTTAAGATGTGTTTACTGAGTTGATCATTGTTTGTTCTTCCCTACTATTCAGCTCTTTCAGATCTTTCAACGAGCGACTAGTATCAAGGCAGTGCAACTAGTCTCAAAAAGCAATCATGGCACAATTGTTTCTCGTTTGCCAGCTGGCTATACGAGGGACAGCACATACCAAGCTTCGCCACCATTACGCTTGTTGCTTTATCTCTATGACGCTGAGGTAAAGCCAGACTAGGATAAATGCAAATAACCTGGCAGAATAAATCTCTTACAAGGATGGACTTGACGACAAAAAGTGAGGAGGGAGAGACAGTCTTAGTGACAAGAATCGATTACAATGAAGGAGAACTTCCCCCGTGTTTCAATATGATCCAAGGGTTGGTGGTAGTGAGGCCATTTCAATCTCCGACTATGGTGTCCCTCATACAGGGTAGTACATGAGTCTATACTAACTTCGTTGTGGCTTGCAGTTATGCTCTGGAAGGGTAAGGGAGAACGTTGCATCGCACAGGCTATTTCGAGACTCATTCCAAAAATATGGTTCTTTGGCGTTCTCGTGCCCAGTCCGTTGGTATGAGAACAATGACTTGAAGAAGGATCTGCGTACTGCTCGCACAGAAATATGACTCATGATCATCATCAGTCTTATAAAACGAAGTTGCAGCTGAACGAACCTTAAACTTGGCGCTGTTTACAGCAGGAACTACTTAGACCGGCCTCCATGCAGATCACTAGGTGTCGCCTACAACACTTTACCTAAACTGCTAATCTTAAATTCTCTCATTTCCCCTATATTAGCGTATCAAGGAATGCCTTATATGCCGTCATCAATCAACAATACAGTTTATTAAGGTGTGTCGTGGTTTATGGTCTCGTGGACTCCCGACGATCGCGCGTTGTCTCAAATGTCGAGATTTGCAAGGGTGGTTGCGGGACCCCACAATATCATTCACGTCTGTGCGTGGTTCAGAAATGATTCCTGAGTGTTAACTTTATTCTCATGATAGAGTTGATTACCAGCAATTAGGGGCGGCTGTAGGACTGACAAGTCTGAACCGTGAAAGCGCTGGTACCTCGTCGACTTACTGATATCTTGATAAAAATTGTTTGCAACTACTACCATATCCTTTACGGTAATCCAGAAAACTATCTTGCTACAAATCACAGCACGTCTAATAGCTCACCAGTAAAATGCTGTTGTAATAACGGGCCAGGGTACTGGGACTATAGCGCATCACAAAACGTCGCTGATCCGAGGGGCCAGGTACGATCCCGATGTAACACAAGATATAGATGGTTTTAATGAACTGTGCTGCTTGAATATTGTCTTAGCACCTTCCGTAGATAGCAAGTATGTGGCGCCCGCTGAGGTAGCGACTCCCTGCCTTTTACCCTTTTTGGTTGCCTACCATTTTGGGTAGTCGTCAAAGCGCATTATGACGCCAAAGTCATGAGCGGACAACTGACGGTTTTCGCAGTGGTAGAGTAGCCAATTGGCCAATAAATAGGTCCCTGATACATTTTAGTACTTTATAGCATATGCAAACTAGACAAAAGCTAGGTTTCGCATAACCCTAAGAGCCTGATGCCTGATTATTGTGAAGTGGTGATAGTTTGGGTAGTCTACATTCTGCTGAGCCATGTACACATTTAGATTCTTACTATGATAATGCGTAATACAGGTTCTATTTCCCCCCAATTATTCTTGCTAATATTCATATGTGCATTCTTGCCTTTCATGCAACCCTCGACCTATTGACCGAATATATTTCTAGCAAATGTATCTATCCGCCCAGCAATAATATATAAAAACTGGCCCAGATATGGTAACCTTCATTTACCCTATAGTTAAACACCTCACTCAGATAAATTCTACGCAGTCTCCAAGGAATGTAAGTAAATCTTCATTTGTCGTGTATTTGTCCTGCCCATCACAAGGTATATGGGTGTCTCCTGCAAGTGCTCCCTTGAACCGTGTTGAACGGTTAAGTAATGGTGAATCTGGTGTGCGTGAGCGGAGCCGCTTCGTGCTTCTTCCCGGAAGGGGCTCAACATCTGCTGAGGCTGGTGTATATTAACATACGTTTTCATTGTACACACTTTTGATTGAGGTGTATATGTGATTAGGGTAAGGGATACAAACTCGGGGAAGTATCCCAGTTAGATATATTCGTGTCTCCATGTTCAGCAGTGTCGTTGGAATCGACAGCCTGTGTTCTACGACTTTCAGGTGAACTCATCAGAAAGGGTCCTGTTTTGTGGTTGTGATGTATTTTATGTTGAACTGGCGGGGACGATTCAAAGCTGCCTGCAATGTCGCCAATATTGTTTTCAATATTCACATTTCTAGCGTTTCTTTGTGGTAAGCTTATGACGGGCTCTGCCATATCCGCTAAAGAAACATCTAAATCTTCATTATTCAGGCTAGATGTATAGAGGTTAGAGGACCCAAACAGGAGTGGATAAGAGGAGTTCGTTACAATCGCAGCTCGGGCGGTTGGTGTCCCAGGGGAAGAGAGATGGCTTTCTTCAGATTCGGCCTTTGAGGCTTTCCCATTTCCTGTAAGAATTGAAAGATCCGGTTGTATTCGACTTTCATATGTATAACGTGGCTGGCAGTTGGCCATGCTCACTCTGGTCTGCATCCGACTGATTGCGGGAGGCTTGCATTGTTTTTCCATTTCACTGTTACCATAATCCTGCCTCCATTCCTCGTTATCCAGATCCACAAAGTCTATGCCACCCTTCTGCAAACGTTTTGAAAGCTCAGATGAGCTTGGTCGTGTATTGCGCTTTAGTATCGGTAAGTAATCAACTGCGGCATCCTCTATGGGTAGCCTTTTCTCAATTCCTAAATTAGTGAGAGAGGGCTGTTTCATGGTGGCGCCGTTCTTGATGAGGGTAGGCTTCTTTTTGACAATTTTTGGTGGCCGCTCTAGACCCTCCCGACAACAGATGTGTTTGCATCTTCATATCTCAGCGTCAATACTCGCGAGAGATGATATTTGAGATTGACAAAACTCACTTGCTCTTATCTCCACATTTGTGTTTACAGGCCCAATTCCCATTAGGGAGCTGTAAAGATTCCTCTACTGTATCTGGTTCTTCCAGGGTCTGGCTTCTAGACTCGCTTTGAAGCCTCGCATTAAGCTTAGTATTCCTCGCAGTTTCATCATCATAGGTCTTGCCGATATTGTCAATGTATGAGAAATCTAGGTCTCTGACTTCATGAACTAGTTAGACTTAGAAGCTGTTAGAGAATACGGTACACACACCAGCAGCCGCAAAATACCCGTCATCATATTCATCACCATCCTGCGAAGGGGCATCTTTGTAGCCTTTACTGAGCTCTTCTTGTTTGATTAGGTGCGTAGCTGGTGCAAAACCGGATATCTCCTGTCTTTGGTGGGATCTAACCCTCTTTCCGTCTCTTGGTAAAGTTGGTATTGATTTTGGGCTAGGTGGGAAGAGTGATGGCTCAATATCAGGCCTGAGCTCGGCGGACTTTATCGTCCCCACTTTGCAAATTCGGATGTCAGGGATACATATTTACTGGTAGAATTGGTAGATACCTATGTTCTCACACGAAACATAGCAGGTTATTTTTTGATCCGGATTCACGACCTCGGCTGTGAATTTCACATCTCTCCCGCCTTGAAGTTTATTGACGCTATTATAGTCAGCTAGTGATCTCTACACTGGCAAGGATAGAGAGTGCCACGAACGCAATCCTGCGGAAATCAAGCAATTGACCATCACATTCCGCCAGAAAATATGCAATGATCATAGATCCCTTGAACCTGGATGGAATTCCTTTATTCGTGTACCCAATGTCAGCCCTGCACATCACTTTCACTGGATCCTTTCTGTTGGCAATCTTGAATAGTTGGGTCAGCAACTTCATGAAACGTACAGCGCGGAGTCATTTTTTCCACCTTTGTTATTTGGGTGACAGTAATAGTAAAGTTGGGTATGTTTCTCAACTCTTTCAGGACATTTGCCCCAAATGGGGGGTTTCTCGAAGCTATCATATCAATCTTGTGTGCTTCGGTGGCAGCCAAATCAAATAGAGTTCGGATATTTGCCATGGCAAATTTTTTCACGGTGGCAGGGCCAATTCCATCTAATTGACGTAACTGATTTGGCGAATTCTCCCAGCATTTTGCAGAGAGGCATCTGGCAACAGCTAGTGCATTTTTCAGGGTAATGGCATCCTTGGTGTCATTGAGGCAGTCAATAAGACACCGTATTAGTCTGTGGACATGCTGAAAGACGAAGCTCTTGTCTTGTATCAATGAGTTACTGTACTTTTGGAAGGCCTCCCCGGTAGGATACTCCATGGAACCCAATTCAAACTGTAATGGTCAGGAACACTTTCGATAGGAAGCACTAGAGAGCCGCTCACCCACCTGAATCAAAATATTGGCTTTATGTGCAGTTGTTGATATATCTCCTTTCAATGGGTACTTCATTCCCAATCCTTTGTTGATTTCCCTGAAGACCACCCGTTCATTGACCCTCATACGCAACTCCTTGAACTCCTGGGCTTCAGAGATAGCCTGTAACTATATTCCCAGTATTAGAAAGTGTATTCAATTTAGAGATACTCCATGAAAGAAGGTAATCACAATCTCAGCAGTCTTGGAACCGGGCCTAAGAGCGAGTAATCCTTTCATCGTTTCGAGCTTGATATAATATGTAGCCATCGCTGTGCCAGCAGAGGTACATTTAAGCCTGCCCTCTTGACTTTGATAGACCATCCCTGCTTCTTGTAAGTGTGTTACATCTTTTTCGCAGATCTCTTCAAGTTTTTGCTCAATGTCCATAAAAAAAACAATAGTCTGGCCTTGAATCTTATAATGAGAGGGATTCCGTTTCATGCGAACCCACAGCAATGTGGACTTCAACCACAATTTTGCAGAGCTCACATCTGTGATAGTACCCATGCCAATTTCCGCGTTCTGACTCCATAACTATGCTCAGTTTCATCCTCTCAGGCCTCTGTCTGGGTGGCTTACAAGATGCTCAACTAAGTTCTCATGTAGACTACTTTCCGTTAGTACGTCCATCCATTAATTTATGCTTATTTCGTTTACCAGCTCTCAATGAGTTCTGTGCCTGCAATCATTCTTTCATATTTGTCCTTATTTTCATTCTTAGTCATGATGACAGCAACCCCAGCCGTATCAAACTGAGGACGCCCTGCTCGACCAAGCATTTGCATGACTTCGAGGTCGTTATATTCTTTTGGGCGCCCCTCCGCAAAAGTATTCTGGTGACCTGTGCATTAGCTCACGTCGAGTCATAGGAATGTGTTACCCTGATACCGTATTTTTTAGTATGACTAAATATGCAGGCAGATTTATTCCCACCGCGAGAGTCGAGGTACAACATATAACGAATATTGACCCTTCTAAGAACAGCTTTTCTACCAGACTGCGATCGTTTTGGTCGAGGCCAGCATGATGAAAGGCAACGCCGCATAGAGCAGTATCTACCATACTTGGTCAATAAAGCGCCAGCGACTATGTGTCGCATCTTGCAAAATTGGGATCCGTACTCTGCAAGTCTCGATCTCTGAAGGAAAAGCTTCTGTCAGATGCTGGCCATCGATGCTCTCCCTTAGACAAATGCTCAGCAAGCATCTTTGCCGTGCCTTGACATATTTGCCTTGTGCTGCAAAATATCATTGTTGGTTTCTCGGCAGAGTGTTTCTTGATCACATCAGGCAGTCTGTGATAAAAGGTAAAAAGGGTTAGCTTCTCCCCCTTTGTTGATGATAAAGGTGTACTAACATCTTATCCAATGATTTATCAAACATGAAATCATTGTTTGTACTGTTGTATCCATAAACAAACTTCTGCAGCTTAACGGGTCTAAAATCTTCATCAAAGCGAGCTTCATATGCGGGGGTATTTGGGTATGCACAGTTTTTCCCAAGCCAAGTCGCGATATCATGAGAGTTAGGTACCGTAGCACTGAGGGCAATGAATCTGACATCTGCTCCTATGGACTTCATCCGTGTTATAACCACTTCGAGTGTAGCACCACGTGACTCCTTCAGCATATGGATTTCATCCACCTAAAATAGCCTTAACACTTGCGGTAATGGGGCAATAGATGTCTTTCCAACATACTAAAAACAACTTCACCATCTGTAAAAGCTTCTTATGATCCTGCCATCGCCTTGTCATGCTATCCCATTTTTCTGGAGTAGTGATGATTACATCTCCATTTTTTACATGAGACATTTGATGAAAATCGGTATCTCCTGTCAACTCTGTGCAAATTAGTCCAAGAGTTGATAGTTTATCCCAATCTCTAGAAATATATTAGCCCAGCCTATGCTAGGAATCAGGGAAACTCCACCTTTTCTTCTCGGCACATAACGCTTTAGTAGGTGCCTGATATATCACTTTGTAACTTCCCTGCTCCGTAGAGCCCACAAGTCTACAAATCGCCAATTCCATGATGGTAGTTTTACCACTGCCAGTTGGTGCTGATACCACGACATTGTCATTGGACTCATAGACGGCTTCAAAAGTTTTTGACTGAATGGCATTGAACAACTCAAATGAGAAAATCTGGCGTAACCGATCCGGAAGTCTAGTTACTGGAACTAGTGCGATACCATGGACTACAGGTGGAGCATGGGCCAATGCTATTGCGCTTTGTCCACGCGCCGCACCCTTGGCAAGGGGTTTTGGTTGGGTTGCTGGAACTCTTTTGCGAGGCCCTAATGGGTTTGGTGTATCAACAAATTCTTTTGCTGGATCAAACGTGCTTTCGGGCTGAGCTGGCCTATTTCGACGTAGCTGGCTACTGCCTTTTGTAGGTGTGATAGGGGCTCGCTCTTGTCTGCCATATGTTTTCTTCGGATCATATGCAAACCGTGCTTCCAGTTTAAATATTACATCAGTTTTAGAACTCAAGCATTGATAGTGAAACTCACAAAGATTAAGATGAGGGGTTCTTGTCAAAGATTCTCTTCTAGGGCTCCGAGCGTCTATGTCCGGTTGAGTTGGTAAAGTGAGCCTCGCATCTTTGCTGGCGTTATTGTAATTTGGGTGAGATGAAGATGTTCTGCCTCCATGCCCTAGGATAGTCGAATCGAAGGAGTCTCGCCTTTGAAAGGGCCCAGTCATTATTTGAAGATCTATTTTGCCTTAGTGTATTGAAAGTTGAGTAAAGGTATTTCAGGGTCAAAAAGCTCACCAAAATCATCCAAAGCCTCATCAGATGCAGATAACTCGCCAGTACAGTCACTTTTTGATATGTGCTTTTGAACTGGATTGTACGTAAGTCCTCCAGCAATTTGCTGATCACGAGCATTTTTTGAGATTGGGGCTCTGTCATCCTCCATCTCATGGAGTATCTCGTCCAGCTTTAAAAGATCCATGACTGAGGACTGTAATGTACAGCTTTGTAGTTATAGTGATTGGAGCCACCTGAAGTCGTGATTGTGTGAGTACTTCGAAGCCTTAGGACTATCTTTTCTAAAAATGTATGTCCTAATCATTTTACCACGCACTCGAAAGGTCCCTAATACTAAGGATCTAGACTACCTTATACCTAGTCTGGCGACCGTATACCATATCAATATGAGGGCTCACGCCAAGACTTTTGGCTTCCCAATTAGGTATCTTCGTCTGTATTTGAACTTGCACACTAGCAGCTGTCAGCGAGTATTACATATAAAAACGCGAATACGATGAAACCTATATATCGGATAGTCTGGTTGCATTACGAGGGGTTGTGAAACCAGGCAAATTCTACATAGCCTCGATTCTACGGTAACTGCTTGATTTTTTGTCGTATAGAAACAGCCTGCCACCATCATTCAACGAAGCAGAACACCACCATTCCTCATGCTCTCAATGCGGCAGGCTGTTTAGCTTGATCTGATGAGTTTCTTCAGCTGGCAGTCAAGACTGCACAGGAGTTAGGTACTGCAGCTGGAAAAAGCTTTAGATTGAAAACCACATGGCTTCATGATCATTGTGTCACCATAATACCTGTCTCGCACTAGAACGGGGGGTTGTGCAACCAGACTTTAGACTTTTATTGGTCGTAAACTTGCTGACGGCTTAGTAACGATGATAGACAACATACGTAGATGGTACCTACTGTTCCACTGTACATACCGGGTTTGCTAAGAGGATCCACAAAGCTCACCAATTTACCAGATCGGCATCTCAGCCTTTTAATACTCTTACAACATACACTGATTCGCAGACGTACTGAGCTACGTTCCCTACCTAGCCTGGGCACGTATGGCACAATAATGCGTCTCTGACTTCTACAGAAATTCTGACGATGAGCTTGGATTACTGGACTCATGGACTTTAACAACACAGTCCTGAATCTCACGTCTCAACTCATGCAAGATGTAGTACGAATTAACTGGTGATCACTGGAAACGAAATTGGCGTTTTGGAAGGTTTTATGCAGAATATCAGACAACTAGTGTCACATGTCTTTGCAAAGCATTTCCAACCGCTGTACTATACTGGAGTCTTTGACAGGGAAATTACCCGATGTAATGATCTCTACAGTAGTGGTCTCACACATTGCGAACTAAAAACGCCCTTAGACCTGCAATTTTGGTTAACAAACCACAGCATCCTTTAGCCTAATAGTATGCGTCTTCAACACGGCTTCCCTATTACTGTTCCTGAGGCAGGGGGCTCGGTAAATAGATGGAATAACAACGCTTTAATTTTGTTAGTGCTATATATTAGGACTTACATGGCCGATGCCATACGGTTTCTTAAGCACATATGATCTGAATCCGTCAATCGCAACCAAAGCAACTCTACTCTCCGCCACTGCTTCTGGTTCTTAAATACAGGTCTTTTGAAGGTGCAATTGAGATTGGAGCTCCATGCTCAGCTTTCAGCTTGCAAACCTAAAAGGGTTAGCCTGATCAGGAGCTTGAGCGGTTCAGGCATCTGAAATGATCAGCCGTCAGTTTTTACCCTCACTCTTTGTCCTCGCTGTCAATATCTACACAATTGACGAGAATTTTGTACCTCTTGAGCAATGAACCTGCAGATATACTCATCCAGGTTCTTGTGGCATAGATGGGTTCATATGCCAGACTACGGCAGATAGTGCAATTGCCGGTGGAAGAAGGTTATACTTAGTAGCGCTGTATGGAGTTTATTTAAACCCGCACGCCAATCTATCAGGAGGGAACACTAAGCATAGCTTTTTTTTAGAAATAAAAAAAAAACACACAAGGCCCGAGTACACACCACAGGAGAGGGTTTTTGCAAAGTAATTGGAGGGTCCCGGCTGAACTTGCCGAGACACTTGCTTCCTGGAAGGCTGGTGGCATGGGTTGGGAAGCGATATGGCGGTAGCTCTTACATAGGTTACGTGCTTGTGGGGCGTTGATGTCTCAAAAGCGATACAACAGTTGGAATTCAAGTCTACAATAACAGCGCCCAAGTTGATATAACGTTTACATACTACTTCTTAGTTATAATCATGAGTCTCATGTAAAGGTACCCATATACTACTTCTTCCTCAGCTGTTATTTAGATCCCCTGCAGTACCGATTGGAGGCTGTTAGATAGATGGTGTGACGACTTCTTCCTTCGACGGACGATCTATTCACGTTTATATACCGTATCCAAAATGATTCAAAACTGTATCCATAGTTATCTAGAGCCCTTTGGGGGGGGTTTCGCCCAACTAGACTGCCGGTAACTGTGTTCTCTATTGCCCTATACCCACCAAATTCTAGTCCGATTCAAGCGACGATATATAAAGCTGCAACAATCGCGGCGCCGTCAATTACTTTGTACTGTAGCTACAGTTTTTTATATTTTTTTAAACGCTTTGATAGCTACAAGCCCGCTTGTATCATAATCAAAACTAGCGTAAACTAAAGCGGCGAGATTTTCGAACCCCAGATTTCGGGAGATCGGCGGTGGTAATGACGTAAGTCCTTACTGTACCTAGCTCCTGTCAACAGGGATGTCAAAGACTTTGAATTACTTTTCTGTCTTAACGTAATGGATGGGGTTGCGAGGCGCTTTGACTTCAAGACACGACAACGCGACAACGCGATAATGGAAAGTTAAAGTGGTTGACAAACACCAATTTACCTACGTTGGCGCAGTTCGTAGGTTCAAAGCGCCTCACAACCCCATCCGCCTCGCAACCCCATCCATTACGTTAGCTATATAGGTGAAGGTAGCTAACAGACAGTGGATCACATAAGGGTAGATAGGGTGTCAAGCAGCTGGGTACTCTGGTTGTAGCAAAGGGAGATATATGTTGTGGGCGCTTTTTCACTTAATCCGGTTCAATTTGTTTAACTGCCGACGGCTGCTTGCGCAATGGCGATGCATGTGTCGGAACTGGAAGTGGAGGCTTAGGGTTCCCTGTACGTATTCGGTGCCCAGAGTTTTATATATGCTTCGATCAAGCATCAACTATCGCAGGATATTGGTACTGATTCTAGCAATGCGGCCTCTCGTAGAGCTCTCGTAAAGAGTTTTCACGCTGCATATGCATATATGTAAGAGATTCCTATCTAAGGGCGCCTGTCTGGTTGCCGAGACCTAGATTTAAGTTACTGTAACAAGACTAGTATACCGCGGTTGCACATTTGTAGGGGAAAATTCTTTTGGTTACAACTTGCAAAAAAACAGACGCACATACAAACCAAATACTCAAAAGAATGTCCCAGCACTACCAACCATCCAACCACCTGTCAACCAGACTAACCAACATAACGAAAAGTAAAAAAAGGAGAAAAGTCCTAATAACCTAAGTGTAAGCGTATCAGTCGCAAAGTGCAGTGGCGCAACTTGCAGCAACTATACAAGGAATTTGAAATCAGAACCAAGGTAATAATGTAGTAGGCTATAGTCTCTAGGACTAGTGTGGCCCAAATTCATTATTAACAGCGTTGTCAGGGTAAACATAAAAGCTGACGGCGATAATGACGTATCTAAAATACAGTGTTAGTGATTTTGGCCTAAAGAAATTAACTCTGGAATAAAAACTTACATCCCAATGAGCATGGCACCTTCAAGATAATTTGATTTCCCATCAAGAATCAAGAAATTTGCAACCAGCACCGAAACAAAGAACACCACTGTCTCGAAGGTCTGGAAATAGAGGCTCATGGGCTGTCCGATGATCCAACCCAAGATTACTAGGAGTGGTGTAACAAGAAGGGCAATTTGCAATCCACTCCCAAGTGCTATATTAACAGCCAGATTCATCTTTAGGAAAGTTAGCAAGTGCTTCACATATGCTTGAGGATTTGTATTTACCTTGTCTTCCATAGCCACCACCACGGACGTGACGTGCTCTGCTGCATTTCCAACGATAGGAATGAGGATCAACCCAATAAATGTCTTGGAAAGACCCACCGCATCCACTATATTATCGATGGTTTTAACTAAGTAGTCCGCGCAGATTGAGACGGTTACTGTGGTCAAAAGCAGTACCACAGCAGCCTGGTTACGAGTCAAGACTGTATCATGCAAGGTTTCTCTGGATGTGGTAGTAGCACTGGTAGTTATGGTTTCGCCGTTTGTAGGCTGACCCTGTGTATTCTGTGTTGCCGCTTCGTCCTCTGTGAAAAACTTGTGGTGAGAAAAGAACTGGAAGTATATGTACATGAGGTACAAAATAAGAATTACGATGGCGGTGGCCCGGGACAATTGTAAGATGGAATCAAATTTTGGCTCCTTCGTGGGGGCGATTGTCTGGTAAAGTGCAGCTGGAATTATGAGAGAAGCACTTGCAACTGTCATGAGCGAAGCCATAGTGGACGCAGCTGTATTATTGAAGGTCTGTTCAGAGCGGCCTAGACCGCCAAAGAAGAAGCACATTCCCAAGACCTGTGACTTTTCATCAATATACGATACACTACAGCTGCATCTTTATGGCTATTTTCTTACCAGTAATATGTTTGACAAGATACTCCCGAGCATACTGGCCTGAACAATCCGGATCTCTCCTTTCCTGAGTGCAAAGATACTTATCTGGAGACCATGTTAATTCCTGGCGCTATGGGAAACGGAGAGAGACATACTATGAGTTCTGTTGCATTCCCAAATGTTGCGTTTAAGAGTCCGCCCAGAGTATGCCCAACATGCTCCGCGAGCTCCTCTGTCGCATCGCTCAATACTGATGCAAGAGGCACAATTGCTAAGAAATTGAGAACGAAAACCGCAACAGGGTTAATATTCAGGAAACCGAAGACGAGTGCGACCGGCACAACTGGCAAGAGGACATTGCAGTAATTGAGCCTGAGGAAGGCACATGTAATATGCCATGCACTAGTGGCTTTGTGCTTGCTCTTTCCTAATAGACTGCTTCGTTCGTCGATGTGCACGGCCTCTGGATCGCCTAAAGGAAGAATTTGAGTTCTGCGAGACATGCTCGCTTTTCTTCTCCAAGTTCCTGTCGCGCGCAGCACCAGGCGGCAGTTAGCTGACAATGACCTGAATAATGATAGTTCTGGGTCCTCATTGACAGGATCCGAATGTTGAGAGCCGATTCTCTAAGGAACAGGGTTTCAAAAAAGGAATCCCGTGTCTGTCTATATGGTTGGGCGGTGAACGTGCAACGTACCGATCATTGTAAAGGTTATTATATTTGGTAAGTCGTATGCAAGATTCTTTTTCTGCTTTTTCTTCAATGACGTGAGTGTTTTACCTGTTGGGACAACGAAGGGGGCGCAGCTAGATCTTTCGTTGGTACGGAAGGCTGTACCCCTTGGCTCGATCACAGAACTGGCGTCTTTTTATTGACACAAATGTCTCTGGATAGATGTTGACTGCCCGCGGGGAAGAGAGTATGCTTTTGATTGGATCAGGTGGATGGATGGATCACGAACACGTCAAGACACCTTCAAAGAGCGGAAAGCGCCGAAAACGGGCAGAACGATGTATGTAGTTTGCCACCAAAGTGCCCAAATGTCAACTTGGGAAGGTAATTTGGAGGGTAAGCGGATGGGAGCACTTGAAGGCAACGGGCAGCTGGCGGAGCGATAGCAGCGTGGAAACGAAACTTAGGGGGCCCTTTCAATTTCCACAGCGACTTTGCCCTGGACTTGATTAGTCCGTGATCTCATTGTTTGCTGCGAGCTTGTGCCAACCAGACTAACCAGAAGAGCCATGCTGAAACAAACCGAGGCTGTAGAACCAGACTAAGGCTGTAGAATAGTCTGTACAGTAAAGTGATGTTGACGGGCGAATTGAAGTGCAAGCCACGAAGCGTGCCAACCCAGACTACGTGCCAAAGAGCGATGCTATTGTATGCAGTAGTGGAGAGTATGTACTGTACCGCAGTGCAGGCAGGCAGTGCAATGCGCAGCTCCGAGCGTGTCTGACAGGGATCGCAAATCCTTACATACATAGGAATGTATCAGATGGAGAACATCCCTACCTACTGTACCTTTAATCATGATAACCAGTTGAATTTCACCCCTCGGCAGTATTCTCGATTTATTTGTCTGGGCACGAGAACACCTCGGCAGCATGAGCGTTAGCCCTATATCTTGGCTCTTTGGATTTTGATTTTGGTTCAACTACCCTGCCACACAACGGTACCATATTAGGTACCCTAGTAGACTGTGCTCGTGCCCAGACCGATTTATTTGGTGTTGTGCTTAAACTGGTTACTTTGTCACTGAGGCCCCTAAGCTACACCGAGTAAGACTTTATAAAACTTATACGTCTTTGTATCCTATGTATAATTCTAGGACATTAGTCTTTTTATACCAAAAGTGCCATTTCGGTGGAGTGTCACACGCTAAAAATTCTGCTGATAGGCTGCAAATCAAGCTAAAAAAGATATATAAGCTGGTATCTCTTCGGCTGAGAATAGGTTTTGCACCCTTGCAAAAATGACAGTAACCACAGTAACCCGACTAGCTAATGCACCTGCAAGGTTTGTGCTTAAGGGAGACAGGGATAACAGGATATCATATAGATATCGATATCGATGTCGTCTAGATATCTCTGTTGGCTCTTGGCATTATCCACAACAAACATCTGAGAGGAGTTACAGTAGACGAATTCAAAACATATGCTCCCATCAAACAATTCCAAGCAATCCGAAACATTTTATGCAATATGTCACAGCCGCACCTTCATTGAACAGCTTATACAAGCAGTAGAAGCCAAGACAAAGCGAGTTTACTACACGCCAGAGCTGAAGCTGTATCTTATACATCTGTGTCGAGAATCAGGAAAGATATCTGACCCATCAGCAGTACACACACACATAAGCCTGTTGTCATCCACCGATTACTAAGGAGAGATGTCAATCTGAACTTGCAAAACCTCTTATTTCGCACTTTCGTGCTTACTGGGGTGTGAGTGCGCTATCGGTTAAAAGATATCTAGCGTGCAAGGGTGCAAAACCTCTCTAATATTGAGAGGGGCATGGATTCTGTCATACAAATTCTATAAAATTCTGGGGTTTTCATATTGGGGAATTCTCCATTTACAGTTGCATTAAAGAACATGAGCTTTGAGTTCTTAAACTACAGCGCATCGATATGGTAATAAGAAGGCTTTTGGGCTGTGAGACTTTAGTCTTGCTTGGCGGTTAGGAATGGACATTACAATAACAAGAAAGTTTGCGAGATCCCTCTTATATTTAATGTCTTTTGTTTAGTTTAATACTAGAAATATCTGAGATGAACTTCATGTTCAATGCTTGAAAATTGAAGCATCATCATCTGATATCCATTGTACATTAACTTTACTTTAATTCAAGACATCTCTCGCTCACTTCATCTATGCTCCCGGTCTTGGCACTAAAACATAAGCTTTTTCCAAGGCCACCCACGTCCGAGCGCTAGGTCAAACTTCTCGTCAGTGGCCCCTGGAGCGCAAACGAGGCACCTCCAAGTTGCTCTGGTCGACAACTATCACGGCGGACCACTACCTATTGATTTTAATGGGGCACTATTAGAACATTATCAACACCTTTCACACGTCCCATCATTGTGTTCTTCAGAATTCCCGGCCGTGTTTAGCTGGAGAATCCAAGTCTCTAAACTCACAGCCTCTTTCGCGTCGTTCCTTGTCTTATTGTCGCAATAATGTCTTCAACAGAGACTAGCATACCCACCTTTATGGGCGTGCCGATGAAGCATGTTTCGTTGGTCACGGTTAGTCTGGTTACATTCTGATTCGATATACTATTATCTGTGCTAATAGAGCTGAAACAGTTATGTTTCCAAAACTCGGGATTGATTCTTGTACGTCATGCTGGAACACATATTAAGACGCGATGTTAATTAGGCGGATTTCCCATATAGGTCATGCACTACTCTCGAATAATGCCGGTTACGGGTGCTGGCCGATATCTCACTTCCACAGCAGTGTTCTTGAACGAAGTCATCAAGCTAATGATTTGCATAATGGTTGCCTTATGCGATAGACGGAAAACTGATGGATCGTCATCAACGTTGGCCACAAACCTACGGGGGCTTTGGGCGGAGGTTTTTAAAGCTGATAGCTGGAAGCTGGCCATTCCAGCAGCCTTATATACATTTCAGAACAGTCTTCAATATGTCGCAGTGTCCAATCTCGACGCAGCAACTTTCCAAGTCACCTACCAATTAAAAATTATTACAACTGCATTGTTTAGTGTTACGATGTTGCACCGCAAACTGTCTATGAACCAATGGATATCACTGTTCCTCCTGACAGCTGGGATTGCAATTGTCCAGATTCCCGCAACGGATACCACACCGAAACCGCCCGCTCAGCACGACAATGAAGCGCACAAGACGTCTCTTTTTACCAGAGAAAGTGGGAACGAAGAAAGCCACATGGATCGAGTAGTCGGCCTCACCGCTGTCATAGTCGCCTGTACCATCTCCGGTCTTGCAGGTGTTTACTTTGAAAAGGTTCTTAAAGGCTCGTCGACTTCCTTGTGGGTTAGGAATATTCAACTCTCATTCTACTCGCTGTTCCCAGCATTTTTTATTGGGGTTATGTTGAAAGATGGCCACGAGATTATGCAACGAGGATTCTTCGACGGATATAATGGTGTCGTTTGGACTGCAATCGCCTTCCAGGCGGCAGGAGGGATTGTTGTGGCTCTATGCGTGAATTTCGCGGACAATATTGCAAAGAATTTTGCTACGAGCATCAGTATCTTGTTGAGCTCAATAGCGAGTATATACTTTTTTGACTTTGTCCTCACGTTTTGGGTATGCCCTCCTACGCTACTCATTCCAGTCACTGGCCTCATAGTTTTAGGCAGCTCACTAACAGTTGTTATAGTTTGTGATCGGGGCATCAATTGTCTTATTTGCCACCTTCCTTTACTCCAAGCCGGACGCCCCAAAACAGGAGGAGGTCGCTTATATTCCTCTTGAGAATACCAAAGTTGATGGCGACGATAGAGCCGCTTCTATTGCAAGCGTCAGCAACGGCGATCTTGGAGTGCGGTCAGCAACACCTTCTGGAAACGATCCAAAGCGATATGAGTGAAGGGCAAAAATGAATGATTCGCAAAACCCCACCGGTGGGTAGCCAGAGGCCATATGTTAACTTGGTTGTAGGATACACTTGGAATCGGCGCGTAACTATGGAGTTATATATAGACGGTGGTAGTTTAACTCTTTCATGATGGATACCCATTAAAGTCGCGCATGTTATCAAATTTAAGAATTTTCTTGTAAATAATTGGAAGTAGGATTTTATTATTTTGGTTGATGTTTACTCGTACCAACGTTTTGTTTGCGCGGTCTCGGACACGTTGGCTGGTCTTGGCGTGGCCGGAAAACCTTTGCCGGATCAAACTCACTACTCAAGTTATGTTCTGGAACCGCGGTCGAATACGAATCCTTGTTGAAAGGTGTCCCGGATTCGGCCAGAACCCTTGTTCGCCGTCAGCTTTCCCTGCGAATCGATTGGCATCTCGTGCGTGCTACTTATAGCTGATACAATACTTTTGTCCGACAACAACGTCGATCACCCTTCTTGCTGCGTTGAAAGAATAATAATATAACACTCCAATATCTCTTCAAGGGCTTATTGACTGCCCAGCAGTGAACGAGACTTCGACCTCCTTAGCTACTTGACCTAACCGTAATCGTCTCGCGATCACGATGGCAGCTTCCTCGTCTATGTCCCCTTCTTCTGCTACTCTAGCACTCGAAAATGACCATTTGAGTGCGCCTTCGCCAGCAAATTCACCGCGGCATGAGGCATCGGGGCCACCGCGCCTGTCGCTTGAATTTGATAGGCTTACCCTCAATGGGGACTCGGGCTCTCTTGGGGTCTCGAGTGCTCTGGATTTTGTCAAGTCAACGATACCTTCTCCTGAGCCAAGCTACGATATGGTGGATTCGGAGTCCAGCAGTGATGAGCGTCAGCCCCCGGACAGCAATTATTTTACCTCCTCAGGGGTCAAGAGTCCATCCGATGTAAATTTGCGGCGGAAAGGGGTAGACAATAGACAGAGGACGGAGGCGGGAAATCTACGACAACTTGATGGAGTAAGTGACGAAAGGTTCTCCGACTCGTCGACCTCCTCGCCAAAATATACCAATCCTGTTTCGAATCCAAGATCTGGAGGGCTACAGGTACGAAATGGGGTGGACACCCCAACCACTGAGCTAGAGTCGTCTGCATCATCGTTTATCGAGCCACGACAACGTTCACAAAGTAGGGCGCAAGAACATCAGTATATTGCCTACAATCCGCATAGTAGGCAGCCATCACCCCTTCCTCCGTCAACTGATGATTTCGACGAACGGTCGCTGCCATCGGAGAACCGTCTGTTCCATGATTTTGACGGTGTTCACTGTGAGGTCGATCTACATCTAGATCTGCCACAGGAGCAACCAAGGCCTCAAAACAGACCAATGTCGCACATAAATAGGCCGATGTCGTACGCACACCTACCACAGCTGTCACAACAGACACCCCAACCGCCTTTGGTCTACTACCCCGCACCGGTACCTGCAATGTTGAATCTGCCACCTCAACTGGCAAAGCCTCGCAGTAACCGTGAATCACAAATCCTCTCAAATAGAAAGTCAATATCAGGCTTCCCTTTCGCAGGCTCCACCGGCTTAGACGCTGCTGATGGCCCCGTTGAAGACAAGAAGAGAGATTTCCGCCGTAGCGTGGCGAATCTTCCTCCTCAACTACGGGCTTCAGTATTCTTTGATCAACCGCTATCAGCGTCAGTGGAGGTTGAATTAAAAGAGGAAAGTGCAGTCGCCACATTGGACAGCATCTTGGATGCTGCCGCGAAATCACCACCAGTTGCTTTTACGGAACATCCAATTGCAGCAGGTCCGGCGTTTCAACGCCCTGATCATATGCGCAGCAGATCATCTGTAATCCTGAATAATAGGCAAAGCGTGGTCTCCTTGGGGCCACATCTCAATACTAGGCATAGTGTTGCAAATTTAGGTGCCTACAGATCAATGGTAGCCTTGATAAACGACGACCGTCCCCACCATCAAAGACAGTCATCACAGTTATCCCTACCAGAGAGATCAGGTAGCAGAGGTGGTTCAAGCGAGGAACATTCGCAGGAGCATTCGCAGGATTTTGACTACGGTCGTCCGAACTCTCAGGTTTTGGGGTCCAGTATGCAGTATATGCCATCTCAAGAACGAAATACACCTTCACCAATGCCTCTTCCGGATCCTAATGCCCTTCCCACCACATTGTTAGCCGAGCTAGAAGCGAGGAAAGCACAATTGCGCAGCCGGAATCGTACTGCTGCATCAGCGTTCCCTACGGGTATGAGATCTACTTTGCTCGAACTTGATGCTGTCGCGCAAGTGCAGAAGAAAGCAAGGGCACAGAAGCGAACGAACTTAGCATGGGAAAACCCTGATGAGATAAGAATGGAAGAACCAGATGAAGATGTTCCACTAGGATTGCTCTATGCAGGAGCAAACCATGGCGGCGGTCAGACAAGGAAACATGATCCTAACGGCCTCCACGCAATGGGAGATGAAGACGTCCCATTAGGATTGATTGTGAAGAGGGAGATAGAGGATAATGAGCCCTTGAGTAAGAGGAAGGAGAGACTTAAGGGACCAGCACCTGATTTTCCTGCTCAGGATTCAAAACGGGCTACCGTTTATCTCGATGTCCCAGGCATTGATGCGCCCCAACCACAAAATGACGAAGAAGCAGAGGACGAAACACTTGCAGAGCGGTTGAAACGCATGCGAGAAAGGGAGAAAGGCGGATTTGGTACTGGGAGCCTTGGGTTGTCGTTGGATGGTGAGGAGGCGAGTAAGGGGAAGAAAAAATTACCGACTCAAACCTCACTGGGAGAAAGGGAAGAAACCCTTGGTCAACGCCGTCGCCGGTTGCAACAGGAGAAAGACCAACGCGAGAAATTGAAGCGGGAGAGTATGTTTTTGCAACAGGAGGTCCGGCAGCGGAATATGATTGATATTATTCAACACCAGCAAAACCTGCCGCTTCATATGAGGAGTCAAAGCGCGATGGCGGGAATGCTTAATCCTGGTGCAAATGCCTATTCCGGGGCTGGTGGCTTTTTAGGTGCGATACCAGGGGTCAATGCACCATCGGCGGGCGGTGGCATGTTGGGGATGGGTGGCGGATCGCCCGCTACAGGCATAGGAATGACGAACCCTGCGATTGGGGTAAGGCCTCAAAGTACTATTATGATGGGAGGGGGTGGTATGGGGATGCCGTATGCTGGGGGCGTGCAGATGCAGATGCAGGCACCGATGCAAAACACAAAACAAATGGAGATGGTGGAGAGGTGGAGAAGCAGCGTTATGGGTGGCAACCCAAGTTGATCTGATACCCTGTGACGTTTTGGAGTGTTTAGTGAAAACAAAA
Source organism: Tirmania nivea (assembly GCA_015179035.1). Taxonomy (NCBI): domain Eukaryota; kingdom Fungi; phylum Ascomycota; class Pezizomycetes; order Pezizales; family Pezizaceae; genus Tirmania; species Tirmania nivea. The sequence goes on from WHUY01000024.1 coordinate 665,780, forward strand.
TTAGGCATTTCTTTGATCAAGCATACATTATTGTGGAGTCTGGGGATGCTTTTCCTTATTCGTTTATATACATGGACTCATATTCGAGTCTTTCTTCTATTAATCTCTAATCTGTGAAAAAGGACACAATCTCTGGCTCGATGGTCGATGTAAGGCAGAGCAATCTTTTGTTTGTTAATTGAAATACTGACGCTCTTTTTCAGTTTCTGTTCTTTTGGTACGCATATAGGCGCTGCATCTCGGAAAAAGGGAGGGGGGCAACGGGGCATATAGCCATTGAAGACTCTTTCATGCTTTTTTTTTTTGCTTTCTTGTTTATTATTTTCTTTAGTATTCTTAAATAACTATTAGCTGAAGGACGGCGGTGGGGCTGCCCGACGCATCGTGCATGAAAAATGCTCTTGTATTTGAAGGAGTGTTGTATTGTGAGTTACCCTGAACAAAGACACCAGAGCTGTCTATGATGAAGCTAAGTGAAAATGTATTGCGGGATGCATATTTATCAGACTACCTCCCCATCTTGGCTGCTTACGCATACAAAATCTTCGCCGTTTCGCTGAATATCCATTCTCAGCAAAGCCGAAAAAGATATTGTACATTTGCAGCGCAGCCTTAGGATGTGGTGCATGAGATCTATAATTTGCATGATTGTGATATATAAGTAATGCCTCAATCCCGTTACTTTGGGAGGAGGAGGACATCGGGGCCTTGTCATGGTAAATAACCGAATAAGAGTACCGATGCTTCTATTTTTATTTTTATTTTTATTATTTATTTCTTTAAAAAAGAATAAATATGTAACCCTTTCTGACGGACAATTTCCCCATGCCGTACGCGTGTACACCATTATACCAGGAAATGGCCAGTGGAAGGGTTTGGGCAATATTCCCCCCGGGAACCTTGCATAGTCGCATGAAATTGTGTGTGTGTACTGTAGGTATGGGTGGTTACGACGACATTTCATATACATACATCTGTGATGAATGGTTTTTAAATTTACGACTAATTCAACTAATTACTGCCACGGTGGCCAATCTCCGGTAAATTTTGCATAGTCTGGCCATGATGAGTATTGCTGGTCCTAGCCTGGTCCCCTTGATGATTATGAGCCGGGTGTCCAACCAAGTGCGAGTCAATCGTAGAGAATTCAGTCATATCAACTAGAGCAATACTTGTAAGTAAGCGTCTTTGTTATGGTATGGTACATCTTTTCGACTGGGAAGGGAGGTAATGTAAAATAGTTGGAGGTAGTCAGCATTGTTGCACAATGGATACTTATCATCGACATCGGCATCGGTCACTCTTCATGGCGATGGCGTCGCCGCACGAGTGAGCGTGGAGTTTCCCTTGCGTGACCTGTCTCGGTGAGGCGACGCTATGGCACGAGACTATAAATAGCATTTTTGGAGCGAAAACATCTGGCGAAGGCGAACAAGCGTGCACCAGTGGCTGTGGGCGGTGCTTGAGGTTGTGCAGATCGAGATCCACGGGGTGATGGTGGGGAAGAGGGGAAAGTGAAGAAGTGCAAGAGCCGAGAATTGGGCGTTGGTGGTGGGCAAGTTGTTTCTAGATCTTATTTCTGGCTATGCATTGTTATGTTTGCTTTCGGAAAATCTGCGGAAAAGAATATAGACACCAGCTGAGCCCCCGAAAGGGCTATCTCGACTACTCGTGACTACATACCTTACCTGGCTTGGGGGCTACGTACTTGCGACTTGTTGCCCTGCCCCACCAGCTCTGCTCCCCATTGTGCTCCATTATCAGGTTGATCGCAGCATATGGTACAGTACTGCAGCCCATATTGTCTCACCTAGGATCACTGCCCTGTGTCTTCTTCATTTACAGCTATCAAGCGGGCTTTGCTACTACCTCGGCATCCTTACATGGAAATATATACCCACGTTAGGTATATGCATACTTCAAGGCTTCGATCCCCCAGCAACTGACTCAGGCCCCACCAGCATAATTCCCCGCATCTTCAAAGCATTTTCGATTCGCTCTCCAGTTTTAGCACAGTAGCCATACCCAGGTCAGCTCTTTTGCGAGAACCCTTGTCCACACGCTGCAGCCTGTCACTGTGGCTACAAAAGCGGACTGGCAGGTGTTTCTGGCCTCTAGTCAAACGGATTGCCCAGGGAAACGACTCCCGCCTTGGTTCGTCTAAATTACTTTAGATTACAAGCCTGGCAAGTCGCAGCAATTGTTATAGCTGGGCGAGGAGAATCGATCTTTCTTCATATTTCAACCAAGAGACGGATACTTCCTTTCGAATGAGAAACTGCGGTTGTTAGAATTCGAGCGTCTTTTGTTGATTTTGACGGCACGGCACGATCCTGGAGCTGGGGTTTTGGAAGCGAAACATAAACACACGACAGGAAACGAAAAGTCTGAGGCGGGCCTAAACTGCAACCCACAATGCCAATGCTCAACTTACTGCGTCCGCACAGGCGGAGCGCATCTGCGCAATCTGCGACGACACAAGATGGATTACACCAACACCAGCACAATAGCCGACCGCAGCATACCCACCCACAGTCAGCGGCAGTGATACACTTTCTCCCACAAAGTCAGAGGCAGTCGCAATCACCCTCACCTGCTCCATCGCAAGCATCTATAGACCACTCTTCAACCGCAGCCTCCACCCTTCCCCCACTCAACTTTGGTTCCCAAGGTCTCCTCGGCTCAACGTCGCCAAATGGGTTCCTGAACGGTACATTGGGTGACTCATCTAATTCATTAGCCCCCTCTATGGTCCCAACATCGGCAACTGCTAATGGCAGCCTTTCCTCGCCCACTCCCGTAATCACAACTACAGGCTCCTCGCCCCGGCTACGGAGTCCAAGTTTGAATAAGGCGCTTCCAGCACCGCCGCCGCTGGCGCACACTCCCCCGCCTACACTGCAGCCCCCCCAGACATTACAACTGCCTTCATCGCCTTCACCAGCACATTCGAGGCCGGGGACGGGTGGGTCAGGGAAACCTAGTATATTTGGACAAAGCCATTCGGGGTCGTCGCCTTCACACTCGCAATTACACCCACTGCTAACCAACTTCGGTAGTGGTGGTAGTGGCGGAAGTGGTGGAAGTCATGGGAAACAGAAAGAGAAGGAAAAAGAACTGCATACAACCGCAGTATCAGGTCACGGGAAGCGAAACCATGCAAAATTGAATATTCTTAGTTCTATGACGCAGTTGATGCGCAGACGGACTGGGCAAAGTGGGTCACTGGGCGAGAACCCACGGAAAGTCGGGGCAAGGGATTTACCTGATGATTTCGACCCGGGGATTATCTACGCCACTCGACATCCCGATTGGTCGTCACCTGGAACAAAGAGGCCACCAGTGGATGTAATTAACACGAGGGGGGGCAAGGATGGGAGGGCACTGAGTCCAGCACTTGCTAGGATGGTGAGGGGGGAAGGAGAGGAGCATATAGAGAGGCAGAGGACGCCATTGTTCAAAGAGCATTTTGAGGAAGTGGAGGCGACTGGTTCAAAGGTGCAGGCTGGGAGTCAAGGGACTCCACCGCAGCAGCAGAAGAAAGTTGGTATCCAGGCTGGAGAAGTGAGGGTGTATGGACCACCGCCGCCACAACCGCAGTTGGGTAAGGTGCAGCCTGCCGGAGTCGAGACTCCGCAAATGGTGCAGTCGCCCCAGATGGGAGCGACGTCGTCTCCGGCAGTGTCGATGGGGACAACATTGGTAGAGAAATCACCGCCTGTTGGGCCCCGTGCGATAATTCCGGCGACAACGGACAGTCCTGCAATCAACCTTGCGCCTGCAAAATCCAATGTGTCCTCTGCCTCCTCATCTTCGTCGGCGCTGAGTGAGAATGATGCATATCCGCCAACTAGGAGGAAGGGAGTCACACTTGTTGACCATCCGCTATCATTACCGAGGCACCTAATGAATAATAGCTCCCGGTTCAGCTTTGAGGCGAGTAGTGCTACAGGGTCGAGCCCGGGGATTGAAGATGAACTTGCTGCGGAGACCGGGGGTTCCCAGACGCCTATCGATGGTAATTCAATTGGGCTGGCGGTGACGAGAGATGAGACACCGTCGCCGACGAGGCAGCAAATGATGGGGGGAATTGGGTTGGGACTGGGGCTGGGGTTGGGTGTGGGCGCGGCCGCAGGAGCGTATAAGAGACAGTTCCCAAGGAGGGCGCCTGCAAGGTGGAGGGATGATGACAGCGAAGATGAGGAAGGGGTAGTGAATATAGAGAGTTATGAGAATGAGGAAGACGATTTATATTATGATGATGGAATTATACTTGGAGATGATGATGGTGAGGAACAGGGATTTGGGAATAATGATGATGGAATTATACTTGGAGATGATGATGGTGAGGAACAGGGATTTGGGAATAATGATGATAATGAGGGGATGGAGTCTGCGAGGTTGGGGCTAGGTGGGTTACCACCGCAAGTACCACTGACGCATACACCTATGACGGAGCCTGGACTGGGAAGTAGTAGGAATGATTTAGCTGTGGAAACGGCTTCGTTAGAACATACGATTGGTGGAGTCAGGGATAAAGATGGACCAAAGGCGTTCCCGCCGTTTATGAATCCGATTGGAGGGGGGGTAGGGTATCAGAAACAACTTGAACATTTCTATACTCCGAATGTGATGAGGCTGAATATGCATGGTCTGCCACTAGCATTACAGTCGCTGGATCAGTCGTTGTGTAAAATCCAGCAGCAACAAGGATTACAAACGCAGGATAGTGATGAGCTTGACTCTCCGGCGCCGGGATTTGGGAGTGAGATTGACCCGGGGTATCTACAGCTTCAGCAGCCGCAACACCACATTCAATTGGAGATGGGGGGTGGAGAAGAGCCGATGAACTTTGACGATGAAGATGATATGGATGATCCTATGGTTGCGGCAGCAAATGCAGAGGCGCTCGCGTACGATACTGATGGAGAGTATGGGCAAGAGTTTGGATTCTACAGTGCGAGCGAGGCGGGGATCTCTGCAGAACAGCTTTTCGCTGGAGGGTATTTCGGGGAAGCAGGAATGAATCTGGGCCAGCCGAGACCGTTTTTGGTGAGGAGGCCGAGTTTGACGCCGATAAGCGAGAGGAGTGAGTGTTCGTATAGGAATAGTATGGTGTTTGGCTTTGAGAATACGCCGGGGAGTAGAGGTGGTGGGGCTGGGAGTGCACTAGGGGCCAGTGTGCATCCGTTAGCGTTGAGTCAGAGTTTGGCGGGGTTGACACTGGATGGGGATGGCTCGGTGGGGCAGGGGGGCCAAGCGCAGGGAGGGCAGGATGATATGATGCTTAGTCAGTTGTTGAGGTTGAGGAGGTCTTTGGGGGGTGGGAGTCAGGCGGGGAGTGTGAAGAGTGCACCGGGGTCGCCGGGGGGTTCAGGTAGAGTGGACGCGGCGGCAGCCGGAAATGGGGGACAGAGCCCGGTGGTGAGTAATAGTAGCCCTGCTACTTCTCCCGGACAAGGAATCTCACTTGGAGGGCTGGGAATGAGCCCTGGCGCGTATGGGATATATGGATTACATGACTGGACAGACTTGCCTGTCACTATGAACATGGCAGGGATGAATGTTGCGGGGATGAATATGAACTTGGGTGTACCCCCTATGGGATTCGGAAAGATGCCAGGATGGACGATTCAGCAGCAACTTGACCAGATTAATCAGAACGGGGGGACAAACCCTGGGGGGTTAATGGCGGGGAGTGCGGTGGGGCAGCAGCAGTTGTTACAGGCATTGACGAATAATGCACAGAAGGAGGGTGGGGTCAGTGCGTATCCGTTGCAAATGTATCAGCCTGCTGTGGGGTCGCCAGCGGCAGGCCAGAATCTGCAGCAGCAGATCCTTATGCAACAGTTTGCGAATCAGCAGGCACACATGCAACAGCCGCCGCAGCAGCGGCACGAGCAACCCCGTGATGATGCCGACGAGGACGATTACGAAGCAGAGTATCCTGACCTCGATGACTACCCGGATGGCTCGGAGTATCCAGTTGACCTCGACCCGGAGGAGGTTTACCCTGGTGCCTCTCACCCTAATAGCGACATAGCCGCATCACATCCTAATCCCAACCAAAGCACTGGACTAGCGAGAAATACCTCCGCAGGGAGACAATCCACCGCAGGAGACTCGAGCTATGCGAGTGCGCTGGGCTCGCCGACGAGCGAGGCGGAGAAAGGGGAGGGGAGGGTGAGTCTGGATGAAGTGGGGCTGGGGCAGGGGCATGGAGTGCAGATGGGGTATGGGTATGAAGGGGCACTGGGGAGGAGGAGGAGTGAGAGGAGCGGGTGAAGAGGCGCGGGGAGAACGGGGTTTAATTAACTTTTGATATATATGATGTAGAATATGCATATTGAGGAAGAAGGGTATTGTTTAGAGGGGAGCGGATAAAGGGGAGCGGTTCCTTTTGTGCAGTACTGGTATTCTATTTTGGGTGTACTCATCGGGCTGGCGTTTTCTGCCTCTTTTTTTTGCTACTATAGGGAAGGGCCCCCGGGAGGGGAGGGAGGAAGTTACGGTAAATTAGTTTACATCTTGATGAAGCGAATATTTGAAGTATCCCAGTCTCGTGGGGAATGATCTCTCGGCGGTTGCTCCCATCCAGCACGGGATTTGGAGGCCGAGCCATAGACTCCCATGGCCGAATAGTGCCATTTGAACGCGTAGAAAGATGATCATTTTCATTCTGGTATGTATGTGTACTCTCTTTATTTCTATGGTAGGCTTTTGAGGGGCGCTTTTGAGTCTTTTGCCAATGGGTGATATATAAATCAATTTAACTAATTCTAGAAGTTCAGGGTAACCAGCTCTCCTCCACCCCGAAAAAAAAGAAAAAGAAGAAAACAAAGGCCTGTACATGTGTGCGTATATATACTGACTTTTTTATTTTTATTTTTATATTTTTTGTTGGAGGCCTGATCCTTGCGCAATCTCTTGAACAGGGCGGTGAAGTTTTGCTTTAGTTGTCTCATTCTGCTGATGCTGGGTAGTGCCCCCCTGGGAATTGTGCGGGGTTAGTTTTGCGCTCGTCATTTTATTATATCCGCACGTATTTCTGGGCCCGGCGCGCCGTGATGGTGAATGCAATACTCGAAGTGCTGCGCTTCTCGTGCGTGATGGCGGGGAGAGGTGCAGGCGGTCGGTTTGGATGCTATAGCTACGTTGAGTTTCTTGGATTGATTGCAGAGGGGTATGGTGGAGGGCGGTACCGTGAGTATGTTCTGCCTCTTGGATACAAGGCATTACTTGCTATTTGATCATGAAAGCTATTTTCGTCCATATCTTCTACCCCCCTCCCCCGCCTCCGTATCCAAATTCACCACCGGGGGCAAACTTCCTCCTCTCAACAGGCCCAGCAGCTCTGCAGCTTCTACTTGCCCTCTCCCTTCTCGATGCCTGAAGAACTTGCTGTGAGCTCTGGGGGCAGCGTGTCCTTGAGGAGATGTAAGTTGGGTCTCCCTATACAGTCGCATTATCGCTTCTCCCCTCCCCCTCCCGTGCCAGCACTATCGTCCTTGCACTAATATATAAACGCGGTTCATATGTCTCCAAAAGACAACTATCCACTTGTAGCTGTGGCACACAGAATGGTAGTATGCTGGGCTGTCCGGTTTCCCGGAGTCGAGTATAACCTCTGACCAGGCCTACCTAGCCCGTGCAGACTGATGTTGAAGGGGGGGGGGAGTTGTAGACATTGCGGCCCCTGTCCCCACCCAGCTCTGGCCCATCACACAAAACGACACTCTCCCTCCCCCCCTCCCTCCCTCTCTTATATATACAATCCGTGGGCGAAAGTCCTGGTGAACCATCTCAAACACAGCCCAAAATAGCCAAAAGTGGCCGTCGTAATTCGCTGGCACAAGCCGAGGAGCTGCTCTAGCTAGATCTTCTAAACTTGGAATTAGGGGACACTTTCATACTATACCAAAAATCGTCACAGAATCCAGAGCATAAGTACAATTATGCAGGTTATCTACGATGGGCCACTTTTGGCTATCCAGAAGCTGTGTTTTCGATGTTTTCACCAAGACGGATTGTACCTATATATAGGACACGGTATAAAACCTTGTTTTTTTTTTTTTTTTTTTTTTTCACGCGCGGGAATGTGGTAGGCTGCGGGTTGCTGGTTGCTGGTTGCTGGTTGCTTTGTTGCTTTTCGTGTTTGTGTCAAACGGGGGCTACTGTATAGTTCCTGGCACTTATTGTGAGGGGGAAAAAAGTACACACTTGTTCTCCGGGGATGCATGTTGGGAGAGGAAGGGAGGGATTCGTCGGGGTGTACGGCAGGGTACGGGCCTCGCGGTTTTTTGTATATCTCAAAAAACAAACGGATTGTAGCTCAAGTAAGCATACTAATTACCCTGAAACTCCCCTCTGCAGCAACTATTACCCTCAGCTGCAAAACTTCAGGAGGGGGGTTCTGCGGGCGGTGGTTTTCTGTGGCTTATTTACGTGCTTTCTCCATGCTTGAAACGCAGGGGCAGCGGGAAAAATTGTATATTATTCACTAGGTTGATAGCATCGCCCCCCGCTCACTCTCCCAGAAATACTAACACCGCCCCGGTCATCCTCTTCCCCCCCCGGCCTCCCCCGTCCCCGTAAACGGTAATCCCATTACCAAGTCAGCTCCCTTCACTGTCTACATCCGCAGCCACCACAGCTTCTCCAAACTGTGCCTCTGCTCCTCTGGCCCATTTCGCTTTAACCTCCCTCACCTCCCCTCCTGCTTCTCCGAGAGCAACCTGATTACGTTTCAGAGAGTCTCTACTTGATGCGTGAGTGATAATTTCATCTACATCAACCACCACATCCCTCCTCTCCTCCGCCGCAAACCCGCTCCCCACAAACAAACCCTTCCTTCCCTCCCCCGGCCGCAGGAGCAAGCACCCTCCCAAACCTCGCAAACTTCTCCTCCCCTGCATCCCCCACCTCCGCCAGCCTCACCACCCCCTCCCCCAGGTGTCGAAATCGCAATCCTATTCCCACCGCAATCGCTTTCCCAAATTCAATCCTCTTGCTCCTGCCCTCACTCTCTGCCGCAAGTGGGATTGTGAAAGCCCTTGGCAGATTTATCATAGCGATACGATAAACCACATTCTGCCCCGGCGCGCCGATTAACAGCGTCCTCGAGACTACAAGTGCAGAGCCAAACCTCGGCGGGGGAAGCAGCGCATGGGCTTTCCTCGGCCTCGGTGGTGGGTGTATCGTCCACACCATCGGCTGCGCCGCTCCCTCGTCCGACTTTACCAAAACCTCCACGGACTGCTTCTTGATTTTTCCCACGTCCCCCACGGACACTTCCCCGGCGGGGAGACCTCACATCGCTCATGGGGCTCCCAATCACCAACTCCTCCCCCCTCTGCAGAGGCTAATACCTCGCCCCACAATTTCACACCTCTCCCGCGCCGAACCCATACCACGTGGGGATTTTGCTTGCACCATGGAAGACGTCGATCTTCCCTGCCGGGTGCTGGGAGATGTTGAAGGTTTGTGGGCCGGGAGGCGGCTGTGGTTATTTTGGTTAGGGAGAGGGACCAGGTGGCCATGGAGTCGCCGAAGCGGACGTTGGAGTGGATGGTTCGTCGTGGGGCGGCGCTCGGCGGGGGAGGTTTGCTGAGAGAGGTTAGCTGGGGTTTAAATTGAATGGTTCTCCCTCCGAGTTGGGAGAAAGGCAGGATGTATACGCTTCCTGCGCTGGGGTGAGAAGAGTCCTCGGTTCGAGGGGTGCGGTGATGGCAATGCGCAGGGCGGGGTCAGCGAGGGTTGGCCCAATGGCGTAGGGAGCGTAGGTGGAGTCGGGTCACCGAGTTTAGGCAGTGTCGAGTCGGACGACGGGGCAGAGGGGAGCTGTCTGACGGCGCATCGCAGTATTCGTATATCTCTACGCCGAACTTGCCGTTTGAGCGCAGCTCAACACGCCTCTCAGCTGCCTCAGTGCCGCGGCAAAGCCCGGTACATTCCGTAGTTTGTAGTGTGCTTCCTCACTCTTTCCTAGCCCCTCAGCAGCTGGGTCCCATGCACATACCACCTTGCCAATTCACCCAGCAATACGCCGTACTGCTCGCCATCTCCTCCACCCCACCTAAATAATACCCATCATCATGGTTGGGCTCTGTGCGGCATATGACTCGTACCACCTAGACACGAGAGAGAGCTCCGTCTTGAGCAACGCAAACCCTCTGGTAGCGCAAGCTCGAAGTTTCGCCGCGGAGACGCTGCGCCCCATGCGTGCGTAGACAGCGATGATATGTGCAATGGGCAATGTCCAGCTCGAGGAGATCCACGGAAGCTCCATTGGGCACGGTGAAGCTGGTGGCAAAGATGACATTCCCGCGTGTGCTTCCTTGGTAAAGTCATTCATTGCAACGGCTTTCAAAAAGCCACTGGGCGAGCCGGGATAGAGTGCCGGAAGCGGGGGATCAACATTCTGAGGCTTACCGGCGGCTTGCTGTGATGAAAGTGCAAAAGCCGAAACTGACCAGCGTGCGGAGATGGGGCCTTCTCATCGCCATTTCTCAACCACATAGCCCGCGCATGCCTTTTTGGAACGGCGGCCAATGCGCGCGGCGGAGGACTTCATTGTGGACACTGGGGGGGATGTCAGCGATGGCATTGGAAGCACGGCAGGCCTCTGTTCGAGCAGGGTGCGATGAGGGGGAACGGGAGGAGTATTATTGCGCCGCGCATCCTGGCCCTTGAGTGCATGCAGCAGCGGAGCAGAACCCACAAGGATCATGTACCCCGTACCTATTTACACGATGGTGTGGTGCCTGGTGAAGAGCCGGCCTCGTATGCAGAATGCAGCGGGCGGGGCCCACAGCTCTCCCGTGTCTGGCGCATATTGCTGCCGGCGAAGGCTTTGTGGCATATGCACTGTGCACAAGGAAGTACCTGTGTACTGATGACGGTGCGGAAGTTATAACGCACCCCCCTGCATAATATGCAGTGCCAGTGCGTGCGCCCGCTATTTCTGGCGAGACATACAGTAGTGTGATCGATGCATAAAAAGGGGTGCGTTATAACTTCCCCCCAGGCAGGGTACAGTACATCATACCTCCTGCGCTGCATCAGTACGCATATGCATGCACATGCCTGCATATGCGCATTCGTGCTCCGCATGTCGCCGTGCATTCGCCGCGCCCCCAATTGGCTGCCGGCGCACTCGCCCGCCGAGCGTTCCTGTGGCATGCCTTCGTCTGTGGGACATCGAGCCGTCCTCGCACCCTCGCCCCCAGGGCGGCAGAGAGACCACGCATACGTGCGACGAGGCCCCCGCATAGCCCGTGCAAGAGGAAGACTGCTGCGCAGCTGGGCTGGAGAGTACCCTGGCCAGGTAAGTGGGTGCTCTGCATGTCTTCCCACTTACACATATCGGCGTCTGATATATGCTGGGGCAAGTAGGCACACGCTGTATGAACCGCCATATACATACATCCCCGCCATCGACTCTGTACAGCATGCTATCTACTTGTGTCTCCGCTCAGCGGACACAAATGCTTGGTGTAGGCGCTGGCCGCATCCCGGTAGGCCCTCACCGTTTGCCTGCGGCCTTGGCGCATCGCCCCCCCAAACAATCGCGTCTCCCAAACAGTCGCCAAAACACGCACCATCACGCACGACCGCCAGCGCCAGAAACTGGGCAGAAACTGAGCATGCGACGGCTATTTCGATGGCAGACAACCCCCCGTCCCCGAGCAGGAAGAGGAGGCGTCTGTCGCCCCCCTCCCAACCGCTGACCTTTTACGCCGGCAGCCTCTTCCACCTGTCGCCCGTCTTCGCCACATGGGCCAAGCTTACTGCCCAGGACGTTTACAGCCTGCAGACCCGTGCCGGCTTTGGAGGTGCGCAGTCGCAGTCCTAGCCCCCTGATGCCCCCCCCCCAAAACTGACAATCTATCAATGGACAAGGTCAGAAAATCTACTTTTACCTCAATCACCCCGTACGATGGGTGCGGCTGATGGGAGTGGTGGTGTCCTTTGAGGAGTTTGAGGAGCAGGGGAGAGTCTTGATCCACCGTATGCCCCCCCCTCCGCTTTGTTGCCTGTATTGTGCTAAGCAAGGCTGCAAGCACAGTGGACGACGGGAGCGGGAAAACTATTCAGCTAGTCTACTTCAAACAGGGCCCCAGCCGGCCTAGTGGCGCCCAGAATATAGATTTCCGCGGCATCAGCCTGCACTCGGTGGTCAAGGCAAAGGGAGAGATATCCGAATTCCGCAACAGCAGGCAAATCACGCTTTGCAAGATTGGTATGTTGGCAAGCATATTGCCTGGTGCGGTGGGGCTGTGCGGCTGACCGGCAACTGCGCAGAATTGGTAAAAGACACAAATGCCGAGGCTGAAGCCTGGCGCGCTGCGACTGCATTCAAGCGAGATATCTTGCTCAAACCATGGGTCATTTCCGACGAGCAGATTGAAAAAGAAAAGAAGAGGCGCCGCCACGAGCAGCGGGTAGCCGAGAGAGCGGCGCTGGCGGCAGAGAAGGAGCGGCTGGAGCGGATAGCCGAGAATGCTGCAGCAAACGGGAGGGTGCATCGGGATTCAAGCGCGGAGACGATACTGATTGAGCAGAAGCCAAAGGCCTTTATTGGGAGGCGACGGGAGAAGAAGCCGGAAGATCAAGAGAACCAGCTTGCCAACGTCAAGCGAGCGCGGGAGCCGACTGCGGAACCCGTCTCTCCCAGCTATAAGCGGGTGAAGAAGGAACCGGCAGTGGACACGGTGAGTGATCGGCGGAGGATACAAGAGATTCTGGCCCAGCGGGAGAATCTGGAGATTGCGGCCGTGAAGGCGGGCAGGAAAGCCGTATATACCACGGAAGCAAGGCATAAAGTGAGGATAAAAGAGGAGGAGAGGGACGAGGAGGAGAGGGACGAGGAGGAGAGGGACGAGAAGGAGAGGGACGAGAAGGAGAGGGACGAGTCGAAGCCCCCTCGCGCAGGCGGCGAGATGAAGGCGCGGGTGCGATCAACCAGAGGCCATGACCGAACTAGGCGTGCGTCCTCTGCAGCCATCGCCACACGCAGGTCGTCCCGCATCCCTTCCCAGCACAAGGACCGCCCCAGGATTAAATCCGAGTCAGTCGCCGCACCACCACCACCCGCCCCACCCGACCCAGAAATATACACCCATCGAAGCCTAAAGCTCGTTATCCTCAGCCACATCCAAAACACACCCCTACCGAATTTCACCGTCTCCAACCTCCGTCTTATTCCCGAAATCGAGGAATACACCGCCAAGGTCGCCGCCGCGCAGAATGCCCCTCCCCAGCCATCCAGTTCCACAAATCCACCCGCTGCCACCACCACATCCGCGCAGATTTTCAAAGCCTACTGCGACGTTCTCCAAACCCTCGTCCATGACGGCAACATCATGCGCGTCCCGCCCCCCTCCGCACATGCCTACGTCGCCGTTGGAAAATGGAATCTCAACGATCTAATCCAGGAGGCGATGGCCTCCGCCAAGGGCCTAGCGCGGCAAAAACACGAGCGAGCAGAAAAGGAGAGAATTGACGCGGAGAATGAGGAGGTAGAGACGTGGAGGAGGCCGGCGTATGGTGCTGCTGCGAGGCCGACGGGGAGGGTTACGGTGAGGTCTATTTGGATGAAGGCGCGGGCGAGGGGCGGGGGGTGGCAGGGTGTGACGAAGGGGGTGGTGGCGGAGGTGGTGAATGAGGTGTTGGAGGGGGAGGGGGGGTGGAGCGATGTGGGTAGGGGGATCTGGGAGTGGGAGGTGCAGGGGGGGTGGGAGCCTGCGGTTTGAGCCAAGTGGGGAGGTTCTGGTTTGCCTTGGATAGGGTTGTGGGGTGGTGCAGTCTGACGCAGATATCGGTTGGAATATGGGGCTGTGGCTTGTTGTGGCTTGTTTTTGTTGTATTGAGTAGGCTGGCGTGTCTACAGTTTCTACAGTTTTTTTTTTTTTAATCTTTTATTTTTTTTTATTTTTTCTCTCTTTACTGTTTGTAGGTGTATATATGCGTGGATGGATCCTGCAATCGCCAGCTTACCCTGAGCTGCGGCTTAAGCTTACGACGCGTGGCCCGTTGCATTACATTCCAGCGCAGCTCGACCGGCGCTTGGCCGATGCGCAGATGTGGGATCCGGCGTCGGCGCGTATCCAGCGGACGGCCGGCCATCTCATGTGTAGATATCTCTGCGGATGGCGATGCTGCTCTTCTGCTCTCGAAAGCCCTATTGGCGCTGCTGTGCACAGGCGGGTGGATGGGCCCCCGCGTCGGGGCACGGGCCTGGCTGCTGGCCATATAACCCCTATATACCTAACCATATACACATACCACATACACATCACATACCAACATACCACATATACATATACGTCCCCCGGCCTCCGCAACTGCAATGCCCTCCGAGCCACTAGGCATCTCCTCTGGCATCTCCGCCGAGAAGGAGACCTTCCCCCACGGTACCGGCGCATTCGCGGACGACGATGGCACGCCTCAGAACTTCTACTGCCTCATCACCGGCGCAAACAGGTTCCCCCCCCTCCCCCCCCTCCCCCCCCTCCCCACCCCACCTCTATCCAACATCTACCATACTAATCCCCCCTCCCCCCGCTTACAACAGCGGCCTCGGTCTCTCCCTCTGCTGCCGCTTCCTCGCACACTTCCTGCTCACCCGCCCTCACACTCACCACCTAACACTAATCTTCACGACCCGGTCCCCCGCAAAGTCCGTGCAGACAACAGAGTACATCCTCGAGTCTCTCCGGAAAAACCTCCCCCCTGCCCCCGCCAGCCCCGCTTACACCGAGAGATACGCCCTCGTCCCCGCCTTCGTGGACCTCACAAACCTCCACTCCGTCTACGCCCTCTCTGCGCGCCTAAGGAAGGAGTACCAGAAACTCGACTGGGTGTTTCTAAACGCCGGCGTCCTGACCACCGCCGGCGGGGGCGGGGTCGACTATGTCAGGTGTGCAAAGGCCATTTTCACCGACCCGGTCAAGGCGCTGACCACGCCTGAGTTCAAGCTCCAGACGCGGGGGCAAGTCGTTCTGCAGCACGGCGATCTCGCAGGGACAGCCGCTCGCGTCCTTGGGGCCGACGCGTGGCGCGGGGAGGATAAAGTCGTGGACGAAAGCGAGGGGCTGGGCTTGATCTGGTGCGCGAACGTATTCGGACACTACTGCCTGGTATGGGGGGTGCTGGGGCTGCTTTGTAACGGGGGCGTGAGGAGCGGCGAGCGCGCGAGGGTCGTGTGGACGAGTAGTCTGGACGGGCACGCGCGGAGCTTGGACGCGAGCGACATCCAGTGCGTGCGGGGCGCGGAGCTGTACGAGAGTAGCAAGCGGCTCACAGACGTGCTGGCGCTAACTTGGCCCTCCGCCGCCGGCGTGGACAGGGAGAGGCTGCCGAGGTTTTACTTGACTCACCCTGCCGTCTGCGCGACGAACATTGCAGGCCAGCACCCGCTGGTTTGGTACGTCATGCTCGCGCTATTCTACATGGTGAGGGTCGTATGCGGGTCGCCGTGGCACCCCATCACTGCGTGGAAGGGGAATGCGGCGAATATGTTTGTGGCGGCGGAGAGGGAGGCGGTGCTGGAGGGCAAGGGGAAGGTCAAGTGGGGGAGCGGGTGCGGGAGGTGGGGGGACGAGAGGGTGGGGGAGACGGTGGTGGAGGGGGTGGAGGGGGGGACGGTGGGGGAGGGGATGGCCGAGATGGGGAGGAGGTGCTGGGGGAGGATGGAGGAGCTGAGGAGGGAGTGGGAGGGAAGGCTGGGACTGGGGGGGGAGTGCGTTTGAGTGCGCTTGAGGAATTGTGTATTGAGGAATTGTGTATACAGGCAGTATCGAGAGTTCAGTGTCTAGTAAATTCGTAATATTCACACCATGAATACACCCCCTCTCATCTCTGCAAGCCTATCCCCTCCATACATGTATCTTTATATACAAAAGTCCCGCGGGATTTTTATGGTAGAAATCTATATCCGGGAGCTATCTTGTTTGTTTGTTTGTTTTTGTCTTACAGGTGATTAGGCTCTTCACTTTGCCCGCCTTTCCCTTGGTATTGGGCATGCAGATATTTGGAACTTTATTTTAGGGAGACTCCTATTGCTTGGCGCTGCCAATATTTCAGATCGCATGACTTTGTTCACGTGACCTCCGTGTTCTGTACGTCGATGCAAGAGCTTACTGGAATCTGCTGCACCCGTTGTTATCGTAAAATACGACCCAGCTCTCTGGACACTAACTCAGGGTGGCGTACGTATGTCGACATGCAATCCGTGTAGGAGCAAGAGAATCGTGAAGTTTACGGTGAGGACACCATATAAAACATGTAGTATATTGGTCTAACTAACTGTTTTCCGTGGAAGAGAGAAGAGAGCTTGAGAGAGGAGCCCCTCCGTCTCCGCCGGCAACGAGAATTCGCTTCGTATACGAGGACTTTGCCAAATCACTAGCAGAGCTTCAATTGGGGGACTGTACAGTTTGTGAAGGGGCCGGAATTGGGACAAAATTCGGGTAGTAGGAGATGTAAGGATTTGCGTGCGTTGTGAACGGCAGCGGTCTGCTCTTTCTTGGTCGGGATCTCGGCTGAAAACGACATGTTCCCCAGGGCAAATACCACCTGAATTGGATTGGTTAGGGATGCCGACACCTATTAAGGCTATGGTGTTAGCTCTCGTATATCCGGTAATCCGAGTATATAAAGTTCGGGGTTTGGGGTAATATAAAGGTGGGAAGATCCATGTCATCAACTTCTCATTTTTTCGTTGTTCTTTGGTGCTCTAATATTCCTAGGGATTGTTGCCGGTTGTCCTTGCGTGTTGGGCTGACACCATTACTTAGGCCAGCACAGAGGCAAGACTGATGGCCAGAACTATGTGAGAACGCAACGGTTGATGCCGGCGGAAGAAAGGGGGGTCTGGGGTAAGAGTAGTGTGGGAAAGAGAAGTGGCAGACACGGGGAAGCCATTACTGACTCGCAATAAAACAAATCAGCGGGAGAAATCTGGCATCAGAGTTCAGGAGAAGTGCAATTCTGCCCGGGTCAAGGCGCACAATAAGCTCGACGGCAATGAGGGCAGGCAGGCAATCAAATGGGAACTGAGAGCCCTAGAAGTGTAGGCCGGGGGACCTGCTAAGACTCGATGCGGCTGTGGAAGGGTTGAGGAGAGCAGGTGAGCACGCCGAGGGAGAAGATTGGACCTCAAAAGGACAACGAGAAGGGGTCAAGGAGAAGGAGGGGGACTTACACGAATCATGATCCTGGGAAATGAGGATGGGTAGTCAGGTTCGCGGGACTGGATCTGTCCACCGGAACGGTATACGAGAGGATTGAATAAAAAACTACCCTGAACTAATAGTAGATGGAATAATAATATAGTTTACTAGAACTCGCTGTCGGGTAGGTATATTCAGCACTATCGTTTACATGACCTCTTCTATGCATTCATCTCTTAATCCAGTTCCAATGTAAATTCCTGCCAAACTATCCGTACAGTGGCACTTTGACGCCAAGTCCATGAGAGACAGAACTTAGCTTGTGTGGATTTAGTTACTTGCAATAAATACAAACCTCTACAGTTAACAGATCAGTTACAGCAGCTTTGATAGCGACTATAATCTCAACTCTATATCTAGGGCTGTCTGAAGCAGATATGGAATCGGGTAGCTGCTGGTCTTGATATATTAAGTATGTATGGTTTAACCATGGTCGATTATGTTGCCTTTGAATAGAATGATAATTAGCAAATCGAATTCCCCCCTTCTCCAGTTTCACGATCTGACATTTGCATATTCTTTTCGGATATAAGCTTTAGTGCCAAAACGCCATCTGTAAAGGCTCCATCTGTTGTGGTATTCGCTTGTATACTTTCATACTGTATACATCTATACCAGTAATCCCTATAAAAGGTAGAGATTCTGGTACCGATACTCCTAAGTAATGAATGGTCAATTGGTGCAACCGCGGCATTCTTGATGGGCCAAAGTTCCAGCCGTCTTTGGTGGGGGGCAGGAGCGGGGGAGGGATGCCAAGAGCGGAGGGGAGGCGGATATGACAGCAGCAACAACAGCAGCAACAGCACAAAACTCGGCCCCAGCATCAGCAGACAGACAGCAGCATCACCCAATCATGGCCGCCTCCGACGCTGCCTCCGACGCCCCCCCCCCCCGCCCAAAGCGCCCCACCTGCCTGCACTGCCCGTCCCCCGCCAAAATCAAGCGCCCCAAGAACGGCCACCCCCTCTGCGTCACGCACTTCCTCTCCGCGTTCGAGGCCGAGATCCTGCACACCATCCAGTCCACGTCCCTCTTCGCCCCCGGCGAGACGGTCGCCATCGGCGCCTCCGGCGGCAAGGACTCGACCGTGCTCGCGGCGGTGCTGACCACGCTCAACGCCCGCCACAGCCTCGGGCTGACGCTGCACCTGCTGTCCATCGACGAGGGCATCGCCGGGTACCGCGACCGCTCGCTCGCGGCCGTGCAGCGCAACGCGCTGCAGTACGGCCTGCCGCTCACGGTGCTCTCGTACCGCGACCTCTACGGGTGGACCATGGACTCCATCGTCGCGGCCGTGGGGACGCGGTCCAACTGCACGTACTGCGGCGTGTTCCGCCGGCAGGCGCTCGACCGCGGCTGCGAGCTGCTCGGCATCGCGCACGTCGTGACGGGCCACAACGCCGACGACATGGCCGAAACGGTGCTCATGAACCTCCTCCGCGGCGACCTGCCGCGCCTCGCCCGCTGCACGGCAGTCACCACGCACAGCGGCGCCGGCGCCGGCGCCCCCTCCACCGTGCGCAGGAGCAAGCCCATGAAGTACGCGTACCAGAAGGAAATCGTGCTCTACGCGCACCACCGCAAGCTCGACTACTTCACCACCGAGTGCACGTACGCGCCCGAGGCGTTCCGAGGCAGCGCGAGGGGCCTTGTGAAGGCGCTCGAGCGTGTGCGCCCGAGCGCCATCCTCGACGTGGTGAGGTCCGGGGAGGCGTTCGCGGGGCTGCTGGGCCGGCCCGAGTGCGCCTGCGGCGCCGGCGCGGAATCCAAGTGCCAATGCTCAGCCGCGCCTCAACCCCCGGGCGAATGCGGCTCCTCCGCCGCAGGGGAGATGCGCATGCACGAAGCGCAGCTCCGCGCAAAACCCAGACGAGTGCCCGCTGAGACTAGGCGCAGACAGCAGGTCCTCGGGAGATGCGCACAGTGTGGCTACTTGTCCTCGCAGGAGCTCTGCCAGGCGTGTGTGATGCTGCAGGGACTGAATCGCGGGAGGGCGAGGCTGGCGGTGGAGATTGAGGTGGAGGAGGGTGGAGGGGGGGCGGAGGGCAAGGGGGGTGGGGGAGCGGAGGGCAGGGGGGGCGAGGTGGGCGAGGTAGGAGTGGGGTGGTAGCTTGACCAGTGAGTGAGGTGGGAATATGAGGCGTGGGGAAGAAGCGAGGGTGGTGAGTGGGCGGCGAGTAATATAACTCAGTAAGGCAATACAATATCAACACACCAATCTATCTATCTATCTTCCTAAACCTCAATTCCGGACCAAAAATCCCAATAACGCAACTCTGGAAGCCAACCTTTTACTTTGTTGGGGGGGCGCGCCAGAACAGGTTACCCTGAGCCTGCGGAGTATGGCCTGTAGCCACTGCGGCCCCAAGATCTCCCTGGTTCTGGGATTCTGAAGCGGAGATGGATGAATGTGCGAAACGTTTGGGCCCGCGTGACACACATACACAGGCACACAGAAAGAGGGGGCGCTAGTTATTCAGGGTAAAAACCCAATCCTGATAAATCGCATCTCCCATTTTTTTAAAAGAAAATTAAAAAGAAAAAAAAGAAAAAAAAAACCTATCAAAGAAAAAGGGTAAAAGCGACCCCCCCTTGCATTTTCAACCCTGAACATAGCGCGAGTAGTTTACTTCAACGGCTTCCTCATAGGCTCCACCACCGTGCCCCTCTTGACCAGAACCCGCGGCATCGTCGCCTCCTGGAACGTAGTCTTCGTGCTCCACTCTTTGCCAATGGGCAGCCGCAGAGCTCTTTCATACTGTGCCTTCGTCTCATATGGAAACGGCAAGGTCGTAGCTTGATATCTGATATTCTGCACCCACAAACCCATATATTAGCCTCTGCTCCCACGAAATAAACCAAATAAACATACCTTCTTCACCTTCTTTTCGCTAATAATAACCTTCGCCAACTTCGCATCCTTCCTCTTCTCCTTATCCACCCCTGGCACCACCTTCGTAAACTTCCCCCCTTTCCCAAACCCCCTCTTCTCGGCCTTTGCACGCTTCTTACTCTCATTAATACCAGCACCTGACCAGCTACCCCAGCCGGGTAGGGATTCATCAATTTCTTTAGTCTCATCCTCGTCGACCTCCCGGCCCTTCTCGACTTCAAATTCCGCTTGCACGTCGTCACCTGCGAAGGCGCGCCGGACAAGCTCCCGGTGCTGAATTTCAAGCGGGTTTTTCCGGCCAGTGGAGGGGATGAGGTGGGTGTTTGATTCATCGTCCTCGGCTTCGGAGTCATCGTCGTTATCTTCCCCGCCGGACGGGTCCTCTGCAGTAGCAGGTGCAGGTTTCTCAGCAATAGCTTTTGCTTTCTTGCCCCCCTTGCCTTTATTTGACACGGTGGCGAGCATGCTGATATCTGTAGAGACTAACACGTCGTCGTCAGCAACACCTTCTTTGGAAACCTGCTCCGCGTGTAATACCGCCCGTCGTTCACGAGATAACTTTGCGTTGGCTTTTGCCGTCTTGCTGTCGTTGGCAGAAACGGTGGTAGTCACGGAGGGTCGTACGCGGGAGTCACCAGCAGTTGCGGTAGTCCAAGGATTTGCAGACACAGGCTCCGGGGATGGTTGTCGTGCAGATAAGCCTCCACGTCGAAGTTTACTCACAGGAATTGTGGGAGTATTAGGCGGCGCTCCAGGCCTCGAAAACGGGTTCTTAGGAATTGTATCTTTGCTCTTGCCAGTATCGATAATAATTTCCAACTCCTGTTCCTCTTCCTCCACTTCTTCATCAGACCCAACACGGAACCCATCCTCAGTGACCCCCCTCCTCTGCTTCGACTTAGGAGCCTCATCCCTCCCTCTCTTGCTTACCGGCTTGAAGCTCCTCCGTCCCGCAGTCTCCTCCTCCTCTTCCCCTTCTTCATCAGATGCTCCCGACCCACGCTCCTCATACTCAAGATCTTCCCTCAATCTTGCCATTGTCTCCTCATTCTCCTTCCTTCTCGCCGCTTGCGCCTTTTGCATAAACTTCATCTGCATCAATCTCCCCCCATCCTTATCCAGTCCATCTTGACCCACGATATCCAATTCCTTCAATAACTTCCTCCTCTGTGCGGCTTCTTCATCAAATCCCTCTCCATACTCCTCTACATAATCGCTTTCCTCCTCTTCACTCTCATCTTCCTCACCCACAGCCCCCGATTTTCCCATAATCCTCCTTCGCAGCTCCTCCCCTCTTCGAACCATCTCCACTGCGTCATCTCTAGCCTCCTCATCCCACATGCCTCTACCCGACTCCCTAAGGCCCTTCGCCCAGCGACTCTGCTTATGCCGTAAACTCATCCTCTCCTCTGCACGTCTCCTCTCTCGCTCCTCCTCATTGAGCTCCTCATCCGTGCCACCATTCAATGCTGCCTCAGCCGCAGCTAACCTCTCCCTATCCTTCTTATGTATCCGCCTATAAGTCTTACTTTTGATCTTCTTAATCCGCTTTGCCCGAATTTCTTCTCGGTACATTAACTCCCTCGCCATTCTCAACTGCGCTCTTCGTCGCTGCTCCTCCTCAACACTGAGTTTATTTGCCTTCAAGTTCTCAAATTCAGCAATTTCTTTCTCGCTACTGAGTTTAGATACCTTGAGGATATTGGCGATGGTGGCTTCTAGAGCTGTAACTGGTGCGGTATTGTTTGTTGCTATGAGGCGGGCCCCGGCTCCGCCTCCTGCAGAGCCAGCGTCAGGGTCCACTAGGGGGAAGTGTAGGTGGTCAGCTTCTCGGTTGTGCTTGACAGTGTCGGTCCATCTACCCAGTTCCTCTTTTGTCTTTGCGTATGCGGCGGACCGGTCGAGGCGGTCCTGTTGCCTTTTTGGGAGGGGGGCAGTAAGTTTTCCAGGGATACCGCCAGTGGTGGTTGAGGTTGAATCTTTGAGAAGAGGTTTAAGAGAGGATTTCAGGGTTGGGTCAAGCGTGGGGAGGAGGTCACTTAGTGTGAGCTTTTGGTTAGAGGTGCTGGTGATGTTGTACTCTGAGGGGATCTTGAGCTCGTTGGGGTCCTGCATGCGGGGGCGCTTTGCACGATGAGCGTCGGAGGTGGTCGTTGGAAGGGACGTCAGGATGGAGTGAAGGGCGGAGAGCCTGTTAGGGTCAGTGGGCTGGTCTGCGTCGGAGTCGGAGTCGGAGATGAGGCCTGTCATTGTGTCGTCGCCGTCATCGCCCGAGTCCTCTTCCGAGCCATCTTCGTTGGAATCTAATTCATCAGATTCGTCCATCTCATCTTCCGAGCCATTGTTAAACCCGCCAAAGTCTACTTTATCCTCTTCTTCCTCCCTAAGTTTCCTCTTCTTGGACTTGTCCCCCTTCTTCCCCTTCCCGCTCACCACCTCG
The DNA here is from genome assembly GCA_015179035.1 of Tirmania nivea. Classification (NCBI taxonomy): domain Eukaryota; kingdom Fungi; phylum Ascomycota; class Pezizomycetes; order Pezizales; family Pezizaceae; genus Tirmania; species Tirmania nivea. The sequence continues at coordinate 688,347 of WHUY01000024.1, forward strand.
TCCTCTTCCTCCTTTACCCTCCTATCCAAAATCGCCAATAAATCCTCTCCCCCTTCTTCCTCTCCCCAATCCTCCTCGTCCTCCCCATCCTCATTCCCCCCACCATTCTCCTTCCTAATTGAACTCCCCCTAAAGGTGAAATCCGCAAACTTCTCCTCATCACTACTTCCCATTGCCTCATCACTGTCAAGCTCACTATCATCATCGCTTGCCACTTTTCCTATTGTCCATTTGTTACCATCATCGTCGCTACCTTCCTCTACATTTGGATCATCATATTCCTCGCCCTCGCCCTCGCCCTCGGAAGGAGGTAATGCAGCCTTTTTTCCCTTGCCTTTACCTTTACGCCGGGTGTTGGTAATGGATGAACCTACCTCTGCGGTAGTAAGTGCGTTGAGAGCCCGAGTATTAGGATTTGCGCGGGCACGGGTGCGAAGGGTATTTTTTTTTGATTTTTTGTTTGTGGGACCCATGGCTGTACGTTGTGAGGATGGGCTTACTGAGATGAAGCATCAAATCAGTTGACATTTGGGAATTTTTGTTGCCAAGATTTCAACTTCTCCACGAGACACTAACCAACATGGGATCAGCGCAGGTCTTCCAGAATATCAGGGTAACACACAGTGCAGACTAGAAACATGCCACCGATTGCAGCAATGTGATTGAAGAGCTATAGCATGAGCTACATATATTGCCGAATATTCCCAAGATTTTTTGCTGTTTAGAGTTTCCGGCTTGAACCTCTAGGGGTGATGATATATTGCATGCTAGTCTTTTTCATATGCTTGCATATGCTCACTTACTTGAGGGTAACCTGAACACTAATTTGTTTTCCCGCAGTCTGACCTGCTCCCTAGCCATTGGGTACCTTAACCACCCTTAGCCAAATACACAAGTGCCAGAATAATCCAGTCACATCCTGCGGAGCTATGTAAGGCTCGGCGTTCCAGCGGTGCATATTACCACAAGCAGACGCCCTAGCTCGTCTCGCTCAACTAGGTAATCTGACTAAAGCAAGTGCATCAGATAACAAAACAAAGTATTATTGCTCATCACGTGTTGCCAAAGCCCGCAAATCGCCGACCAAAAACCATCATCAGGCTATCTTCGCAAAGCTGAGTCTCGTGTCATTTCGCCATTCCCTCCATTTCCCTACTACCACACTTTGCCACTTCTCTACCCCACCTCCACCATTAGCTTCATTTTCAATAGCACAATGAAGGTGTTACAGCGCTAGTCCCAACGCCAAAGAAGTAAAGTGACACTCAAGATTGAAAAATAAAATCTAAAGGCTTCTCAATCATAACCATAGATTTGGTGGCAAACCACGAACGGGGTTTCCGGGTATTAACAATAACAAATTTGTAAGGTACAAAGGCACGGGTGGAGGAACACAAACCATCCATAACCTGCAGGAACAAAGAATTTTCTAGAGTATTAATATCCCATTCAAGGTCCCTGATCCACAATGTATGTTTCAAATCAAACCCTGTGGCATACGTGCATTTCCTAAGATGTAGTCTGACCCAAGTTGCAGTTCCGAGTAAAAGAAAAGTGTAAATGTTAGAATAACGGGGCACAGTGCCGTCGGCCAATATCGAGAGCAAAATGGGCCAGAGGCACCACGAGCTAGACCCATGTACCCCTCGTGAATGTAGCCCACTGCTTCTGGTCATAACTGCAACTAGGCACAATGCTGTAAGTACCCCACGACCTGTTTCCCCAGGATCAGCCCCCCCCTCTCCACTTACCCCACTGCGATCGTAGCTCATCCCAGCGCCGGACTTAGGAACCGCCCGGCCCCTCTTCTCCACATCGACATCTTCATGAGAGCTCCGAGCCCGATTTGAAATACGAAACTATCGCCAGCCCAGTTCTCACGTGCACTAGCCTCCACTCTCTCGCAAGGGTATATCAAACAAACGACCAGGAACGCCTATGGCCCCATGGAGATCAAAAACAAACAGCGGGTTTTGCCCCAGATTTTCAGGGTACGATGCACCATAAGCATGTATTCCAATGCATAGCGACGTCCGGCGTGAAACTCGCCGAAGCCAGACTAGCGTTAATGCTGCTGCGAGCCGTAGACAACCGCGTATTTCTAAATATGGGAAGATGAGAACCAGAGAACGGAAAAAAGAAACTCGCAACGTCTGCACTGTCATCATAGACCAGTAAGTGGTGAAGCATACCCCATGATCAGCCAACCGAGATAGGGAAAGTGGAGAGCCTACAGTGTTCTCATTGACGGAAAACCTCTTTTGAACGGGCCTAAGAGGTCTACTCTCACCAATTGGTGCTGTCGCCCCACTATTTCCTTCTTTCGGTTTGTACGTCGATCCAAACAAGCAACCCTGGTGCCTACACTCTTAAATTTTCCAGCCCATAAAACAAATCCGTCGTGAGACTCCAGAATTTTGTATGCGCGCAAGTGTGTCAGGATCGAAGTGATGATGTCCATCTTACGTTGTTAAGCAGGGACACGTCACTTTGTCACTGTTGGAAACCAGGCGGTTAGGAAAAAGCAAAGAATATGATAAAGGGAAATGCGACTCTGGAATTGTTTCCATCTCAATCTCTAAAGACATCCTTTCGTAATGATGAATGACGGTAATCATACCTGCACGTGAGACACTCATCACGATCAGATGTAAGAAATATGCCGGGACCAATTGCATGATTTCCATGGAGAAAGACGGAGGAAAACGTGGTGCGATTGAGAGCAACAGGAACAATATTTTCCCCAGCATAATAGGGTAATTGAGGTCATCTGTATTGCTTTATCCTCACGGCGTGGAAGCCTTTGATTCCCGTAGCAGGGCTTCACCCGGCCCATGACATCCTTGATGCCGTTAAGCAGACTGTATCCACGACAATGAGATGCGCGAAGCTTTCTCATATAATAATTGGCCATTCATCAAAAGACACGCCGCGACCGATGTCAGAAGGCTGAACATTTTAGACATCAGGGATTGACAAGGAGGTGAAATATCGTCGTTACCCCATATCCAATTCCAGAAGACGACAGTCTGTTTCATGAATAGATCAATGATTCGTCACTTCCTCACATGAGACCTTGACCAGCGTTGGAAATTAGTCGGGATTCAATGTCCGTGTCTCCACCCATCATATGTGCTTAATTCCTAAGGTGCCTATAGGTATTGTAGATTGCCATTGGGTATGGAGCTACAGTCATCTTCCACATCGTCCATTGAACCCCGTCGAATAATAGTCATTTCAACATATGAAAGATTAAATGTCTCTGACGGGCATATGTTATGCAGTCACTGGGATATCCATATGATTCATTAGGTGAAATTCTGATATTTGATAGGTCATATGCAGGTATGCATATAGGTAAGGAAGGCCCTGTTCAAGGGTGCAAATGGTTTTGAACGAAAGAGGTAATCATCATCGTGACCACAACCTCTGCTCCACACCAGCCCATAAGAATTATCCCTGGAATGTACGTGAGTTGCTTTGATCCCTAGTGCAGATGGGAAGAGTGGGCCGCACTGTCAACCTGCTATCAGTGTGTCCAATTTCGTGGAGAGAGCGCACCACACACATACGCCTTCGTAAAATCCTGTGTCTTCTCCTCCATTCATAAGGCAGCAAAGTGTGACATGAACCTGCAGCCTGGACCCTGAATGACACGAACGCTTTCCCGAACGGACGACGTGTCCATCCGCCGTCATGGCAAATTCGATTTTCTGAGCCCTAACTTGTCGTGTAAACCCTTCATCCCTGGTGACTTGGTCAATCCTCCTCCTCCTCGGATGCTCCTGCTGCTCTCATTTCTGGCCGCAGATGCTCTTCGACAAGAGCAGGAAAAAGTAAGAAACGGATGATCAGTGATGCAAGGAAGTTGGAGGAGCTCGAAATAATCAAGAAATGACCCTAGTCAGTTGTGAGAGGGAAACAACTTTATGTCTGCCAGTATATCGAGCGGCCTCCGCTTCGGCAATGGATGTTTGCAACTGCGTCCTCGCATGTCAATGAGTAATGATTACTAACACTCTGGTCGAATTTAAAGGTGGGATGTAAAAGACGCAAGCAGAATACATACGTAGCATAAGATCGCGAAGCAAACGAAGCAAGGAAAACAAAATTCGATAGAAGAAGCAAAAAGCTGTAACACGTTCGTGTTCGTACAAATTCTGGGGGGAGGAAACTCATACCAATTGCAACCAACTACAGGTAGGAGAAATACGGTTGGTTGCTGCCGTTTTGGGAAGTCGATGCGATTAGCGCAAACAGATACAGCCTAGCGCCCAAGAATGATTCCCCCGCGGTTCCTGGCGGACTGTTTAGTATTGGTCAGTGAGCTGGAGCGAAAGCGCGTGGAACTACATTAAAGGTAAGAACTCTGAATAGGAAAGCGTGCAGTGCATTCCGGAGAGGCTGGGTGTGGGGGGGGCCTTGCTCGTCAGCATGTGCTATACTTAGGTACAAGCCTGGACGGGATCACAGTGTATGTGGACATGAGCAGCCTTAAGCACGTATGTATACATAGGTCGGTGCCCCCGAGGCCAGACTACCCCAACCCCTTGAATTCTCATCTCGGATGACAGATCAGTCCTGTTTCATTCGATCTTTGGTTCTGACTTTGCATCTAGGTAGCACTTGTTATTTGTTTTAATTTCTAACTCCTGGGCTCGATCCATGTGCAGATCATTCTTGTGTAAACGTTAAGTCATGGATACATATCCCGGCGGCTGCTCCTGGTGAAACATTTTCATTCCCTGGTGTGGCTGATATTTCCCCGCTCTAAAAACAAACTCTCTGTGGTTCCGCCAATCAGCCTAGAGTCCCTACTTACTTTGGTGAAACAAAACCTTAATACAACTTCATAGAAACATGAATTATCTCATGCAATTCAATCTAGCTGTTCTCGGTTGGTATACATAGATGACGGGTATTCTGATGCTCAACTTCCTATACTTCCTTATATATCCCTTTGCTTTTTGTAAGCTGGTATGGTTCTGCATGCAATGTACTCCTTGAGCTCTAAGTGCATCAAAAATGTAAGCACCCCTGTGACAATCATAGCAAGTAGTTTCCTCTTGGGCCTGAAGTCAAGTAGGTAATATGCTGTATTGCATGCATACAGCTACAATGCACCAATCCATCTCAGGCTGTAAATCTGGTGCTAGTGAATTAATACTTAGATACTTGTAAGCCTTGGAAATATGAACTAGGGATGTATAGCGTGCTTATCCTACAAGTACATCAACCCTATGGATAGGAATAAAGAAAGGCAATTATACCATAGATCTGTGTGTACTGCAACTAGAATATATATGTACTTATGTATAGCTAGCTAGCTTGTGTGCACAATACTTAATCCCCGTGCTAAGTGCCCTCTAGTGAAAGTTTGGATTCAAAATCAGTATAGGCCAAGTACAAAGGCACCATTATCGGGTATTGAATATTGAAATAGGTATGCACATATGGTATGTACAGTAAATATTTATACAAAGCTTATGCACTGCCATATAAACCCCGCATGGGTGAATTGCATGTATAACATGCACCCAATGAACGCCTTCCTGAACCCTCCTCGGATTGATTATAATTGATAGGAATACGGATACGATCTCACATTACACAGGTCATATGGTCCACAACATTAACTTGATTTTGAAGCCCAAGAGCAACTACCGTCGATATCGAACATTTCCAACATTTAATTCTCGTATAACTACAAATGGCTGATCTCAATTGCAACAAACATCGGACTGTCAGTTACCAGCGTTCCTGTGGCACGGTCCCGATTGGTTCCCACCCCACCCACTGCAATTAGTAGTGATCCGAACCACCCCCACGCATGTACAACACTACGTGTTGGTGATGCTGCAATCAGACTCAGTTATGCAATAATGGATATAATATATTAGTATATCATATTAATGGGTATAGAGGTGTCACTACGTTAGGTTGCAGTAAAGGATCTCTTGGTCTTTATTGGCCTGGTCAGCCAGCTAGGATTAACTCAACATTCCATTGGAAGCTGCTCTTCTGCAATGCGCTGCAACGTGCAATAATTCATCAGCATGGTTCGAGAGTATATTACATGTTGTACCCTAGCGAGCATAGATCATTATCTTCAATTTATCGAGGTAGTAATTCACTAGCTTATCTTACTATATCGACGCCTATCGATTTGATAGCCACGGCTCCGGCATTGAAAGAGTAAGGCACACGTGCAACAGAATCGGCCTCCATCATCAACGTCATCGACTTCATCACATATACCATTACAACGGCGGCGGCATCATCGACGTTGAGTATTTGTATGACTCGCTGGCCCAGTATATTGCTACCACGATTCACTAACTCTAGTATATATGAGTATTATCAAGGGACATACAAATTCTGCAGGTTTCAATTTGAGATCCATCTATATATATGAGATATATCATCATCGACTGAACCTTGTTGCGGACAATAACGAAGGTAATCTTTCATTAATTATATTAAGCAATTTATTTCTTTTGTTGCGCAGGGGACTAACTGAAACTGTAATACTAAAGTATATGCAGTCGACAACGGTGATCACTTATAATCCACTAGATATAGGTCAGCGACCAGTCGATTTCCTACGCTGCGATTATCTACCTAGTTTCATTTTAGAAATTAATATCGAAATTTCGAAAAGATATGGGAAGTACGAGCGCCTACCAGTGTTGAGCTTGACTGCATAGTCTTGTCCCATGTCACAGGTATACTAACCCTAGACCATTGTAGTATGCACGTACCCACCCACTATATGCCATCACTTGTGTCCCCGATGCTATACAAGCTCAAACAATCCCGAACTCTCGAAGTAATTGGCGGGAGGATAATCCCATCTGGCAACGTGGCATACCGGTATGTCAAACTAATAGATCCTACCCTTGTCAGTTTCTATTGTTTAGCATATGTTCCCGGGTTATCAAGCTGCCCTCTTCTCGACTAAGCACCTTTGATCCCCAAAGCCCGTAACTCACCTAAGCCCCAAGTCGGAAACCACGAAGAAAGTGATTCGTTATCTTCAGGCCCGCTAATCCTAGACTCCTTACCTAGGCCTCCTTGCCTTTGCACCCTTCGACTACACAATCTCCATGGATAGTGACCCCAGCAGCTCCCTGCTATGCTGCGGAGTCATCACTTCTTACCTTGTTATGACTCGAGATAGGTACTACCCTCCAGGCCGTTGATTTCCAGGTTTATTAATGGAGCCCTCCAAGGGGTCGACCACCTGACCATTGCAACATTGTACCTCAGATGGGTTAACTGCCACAAGGAAGCCTTTATAGTTGCATCCTCTATGAATGCATGGCCTATCAGTGGTCCCGATATTTGAATGTAGCATAGTTCCCATTTATTGTGTACACGATTCCCAATCTAGGAAGTACAGTAAATCTCCCATGTTGCGTACCCTAAGGCAGGCATGAGAGTGGGGAGTCCATCTGATAAAGTAGTCTGGTTCTGGTAAAGATAGTATCCATGGATAGAGTACTTTAAAGTATCTAGTTCATAATCACCTATATAGTTAATCGAACCTGCATCATGCTTGCGAGGAATGGGTTCCATAAGTCAGTTGTGTAGAGAATTTAACCTAGTGTATATTTGGGTATGCTCTCTACCAGCAGAAATATATTTGCATATACCGTCAGCCAAGTACATGAAGGCAAGGCTTTTAGTCCCATGTACAGTATAGGGCAGGTATCATGTAGTATCGATTATGTGCTCACCTGCAACCGCCCGTCATCATCTACCTAGTACGGTATGATAAACTGTCAAGTCCTCTTTTGCCCGCGTGCCCAAATAACTTGTATTGGGCTACGGCAGCATTTGAAACTGAAATCAGCAAATAACATTGGAGGAAGCTGACTTGAGAGAATTAAGAAACGAAACACGAGATAAAAAAGGGAAGGGACAAACCAAGGCATGGGCTAGGCAGCAGCTATTATGTTACCTCGCTCCGACGCACCTGCGCAACCTCACGATAACCTAGGATGGAACTGTAGGATCGCTCAACTTGCTGTTAGTGATAGGAATCATGAACAAGCGCATTACAGATATGCTGGAAACTATCGCCCATGGCGCTCACACTCTAGGAGAACAATGTCCCTGTAGGTACTTGGAAAAAATCTAAAAAAATCGTCATCAGACAATTAGCGATGTGTGCTATTGGTGGAGAGATGAGTACTGCACTTCAGACCTGCGGCATCTCATACGACCATTACTACACACCAGACAGGAACTCAAGCTGGGATTGGAGGCTGAAATTTCTCTAAATCCGATATGCACGACATAACGTAGTCTACTGCTCAACTTACCAAGTAACCTAGAGTACTTTTTAGCGATTTCGTTACATAATTCACATGAAGGCGGCTAGAATAGGCGACTTCGGCCAAGATAAGGCTGAATTAGATGCTTATCCTCCTACTCGCCTCACAATCAATGCCAAGAAAGAAAAAGACGACGACGACAACGAGGCAAAAGAGCTCGACGAGACGAGGAGCTTGCATCGGCTTTGAAGAAGCATGGAACTTGGTTGTTGGTATATGTTCCATTAGGTAAGTGAGACTTGAATATTATTTTTAACTCATTCCTTTTAAGCATCCCCTATTAAGCCACAACAACATGAGTTCTACTACCCCCCTACTTCCTCTCATCACAATGCAATGCTAACAAAACTGACAATCTTTCAAGATGTCATGCAAGTTACACCGGCGGCCAGAAAGAGGCGGTTTGAACAACTCAACCCATATTAAACGCCAACAAGAAGGCTAAGACTATTGATGGAATCACTTCCACTGGGTATTCTTATGTCACTTGGCCGAATATAAGAGAAATCTACGATCGATTATGCGGCCAATGAATATTGAACCTAAGGAGATTCCTCCGACTGATTTAAATGAATTATTGCTTATGCAAAACTAGCCGCGAAACGACTATGTTTTATCTGCCAATCCTTATCTTTGTAAGTGATTTATGCAGTGCAGACATCAAAATTCTAGTTGAAGAGTCTATGAACTTATCATTGAGTGGAAGGGGAAAAAGGTTTGTATTATTGTGGCAAAGAAGGATGATATGGAACAAAGAATGGTTCAGAATCTCCTTCTTACAAGAGCTTCGATGATCATATTGAGCAAGAGGAGACGACACTTCCTGTATCGGGTGGAGTAGTAACCGTGGACGGATTAAAGCTTATCGCAGAAAAGATTTATGCACTACTTACTGATTGAAGGGGAGGGCAGGGTAGGGTAGGAAAGGGTAGGGCGTATGGAACGCAGGAACAGTAAGAAAATATGAATGATGAAGATGGGTGGAGGGGAAGAGCGAGACAGGTTGTCTTTTTTCTTTCCTTCGCTTTTGGATGAGACGTGTGAATATTTTTTTCCCATTTTTTTCGCAGGTCCCGGATCCGGAGTGGGATCAGAGATGGGAGCACACATCTATTTACTTAGCTGTGGGGTATATATAAAGCAGTCTGGATGGCCTCCGACCTCTGGGACCCGAATATATCGCCAGATTTCGCCTATTCAACAGTACTGTGTAGATAACTATCAAGTTCCTCTTTTGCCCACGTGCCCAAATAACTTGTATTGGGCTACGGCAGCATTTGAAACTGAAATCAGCAAATAGCATTGGCTGAAGCTGACTTGAGAGAATTAAGAAACGAAACACGAGATAAAAAGGAAAGAGACAAACCAAGACATGGGCTAGGCAGCAGCTATTATGTTACCTCGCTCACCCATATGGCGATGCACCTGCGCAACCTCACGATAACCTAGGATGGAACTGCAATAACTAGGATCGCTCAAGTTGCTGTTAGTGGTAGGGATCGTTGAACAGATATGCTGAAACTATCATCTCCGCCTATGGCGCTCACACTCTAGGAGAACAATGTCCCTGTACTTGGAAAAATCTAAAAAAAATCGTCATCAGACAAGTAGCGATGTGTGCTATTGGTGGAGAGATGAGTACTGCACTTCAGACCTGCGGCATCTCATACGACCATTACTACACACCGGACAGGAACTCAAGCTGGGATTGGATGATATTGCGGTCGAAGAACTCGAAATTACTCTAAATCCGATATGCACGACATAACGTACTGCTTAACTTACTAGAGTACTTTTTAGCGATTTCGTTACATAATTCACATAAGGGTGGCTAGAATAGGCGACTCTGGCCAAGGTAAGTATTTTCGGTTCGTGACGAACGCCAGACCGGGGAAGGCTGACTTTGAAGAGAACAAGGATTAATTACATTCTCCTCATGCTAGATGAACCAGACTTGCGAGATCACCATCGAATGATTCCGAGCTCACACGGACAATCGGACGTTCCGGATGCAGGGATTCAGCACAGGTGAGGTCTGCAAGCTGCAACTAGCGACCAAACAAGAACATCACCACCCGCCGAGCAAATGACATGTCTACGAGATATGGTCCTCCGATGAGGAATCCCAGGACTGTCGATAATACTTGCACCGAGCAACAGTCTTTAATCACCAAAAGAAACGCAATGTCAACCCAAAGGATGTTGGCAGATGGACTTGAAGGAAGAGAAGGGCTGGTACAAGGAAATGAAGAAAGGTGTAGAAGGGTGGTGCTGAAGGCGATGTGTATAGATTCTTGAAGGTGAAAGTTGCTGCATAATACACAAAGCTGATATACTATTTTCAGCACAAATAGTTGTAAATCAAGGAAACTATACTGGGCTGCTTGGTCGAGCCATCGTTGAATAAATGATAGTAAGTGAGTATGTAGGTGAGTACCGCCAGAAGCGCAGTGATTGTTTACTCTGTTTACTGGGGGAAGGGTATTTTGGGAGGATTATTTTAATTCTTCATGTATTTAATTTATTTTGTATGCATTTACCCTGGCAGCACATATTGGGAACTACAAGTCTACGCAACAGCATTTACCCTGTTCTTGTGCCTTTTTTACCCCTCCTCTTTGAAATGGACGAATGAAATAGCATATCCAATAATTTACCTAGCCTCGATCCTAAGTAACCTATGTATAGCTACATTTCCTATTATCAAGGTTTAGCAGAAAAAAATTCCCATCCTCCCATGCCAGCGTGGCGGATAGTCCAGATATTTCCCTCAAATAAGGTCGGGGCTGCATGGGGCATATCCTCACATGTTTGAAGATTAAACGAGCTTTTATATTTCTAGTCCTTGGTTCGACTCTTTTTTTTTTTTATCTCGTTTTTGGACGGGCTTTCCTCGTTCGTACTTTGATCTGCATGTTGTGTTGTCCTTTGGACAGATCTCCTTGCCCCACCAGTTCCTGTCATCAAACAGGGCAGTAAGTATAGCAGCATTCGTGGCAAGAGACAGAAGCCAACAAGCCGAAACCTACTCACGTGAAAGAAAAGTGAGAATAGCCAATCTTCGAACAAGACCACGGATTCTTGTACTACCTGTGCCAGTTCCTTACAGCACGACGACGTAGTTATAAGTGTTACTATCGAGTAAAAATGTCCTCTTCAGATACACGGACACCTATATAGCTATGTGCATGCATGGAAATTGCAAACACGTACAGTCACCCCTCAGCTCGTGCTATTGGCTCATAAAACTCGTGTGAGGTAGATTATCAAGGAGGCAGAATTGCTCCTGGCTCAATTGAATTGAAGCGGAGCAGAGCAGCTACTGTGAACCCTTTATTATCCGAACCCTTAGCTTGAGGTGAGGCCGAATGAAGTGCTGTTTTACTTTGTTGCTGGTGTGGGCTTGATGAAGAGCTTCTAAGGATTAGTGGACGTATACACTATTCTTTCTCCTATTCTTTCACTTTCACTTTCACCTGCTTGAAAGTGCTTCCGTTGTAGACCCAGAGTTATTAAGTAGATCCTGTTCAGCGGTATGCTGGATGACAAGGTTATATATATAATATGCATATATGAACAATCTTCTCAGCTCGGATGTCAATACCAATATTGCATGTATATTACTAGAGATGTAGCGATGAATACAGAACCATGATAAACACCTGGAAACGCTGATATGCGATAGAGCCAAAACCATCCATGAGACATTTCGTAATCCCAAGTATCCTCCCATAATCACCCCCAGATCGCTGCCCATCTCTCCCAGACGAATCGTGACAAAAAAGCCGAAATCCCGGAAATGAAAACCGTATATACCCTGAGCTGGACCGTGAATAAACATTCTGAATAGACAATTCCATCGAGTCCCATTGTTTTATGTATCGCCAAATCAAAGCCAGGGAGCCGAACACTAGGAAGTGCGAAACCATAAGAGCACCGAATTAGAACATTGAAATGTAAGCCCAAACCAAAAAAAAACCAAAAACCCCGAGGAATATGAACAATTTTCTCTTAAAAAACGCAGTTTACGCCCCCAAATCCATAAAGAAAGTCATGAGTGTCATCAAAAACATCGTAATTCGTTTACTCAGCGCTGGATCGATTGGCTTCGGAGCACCCTACCGGCAGGGACCGGAGGTAATTTAATCGAGCCTCGAGCCTCCATACCGGGAAATGTTCCGAGATCACTTTCTGCGCTTGCGCTGCTCTCACTCCTTCCCCTTCCCCATCTCAATTTACCCATTCTGCGCCAAATCTCGGGTTCGCGCCTTTTACTTAAGAGTACATTGACCTCTTCGAAACACAACTTGCGATCCATCAGCAGAGCATCCTCTTCGGGCGTCCAGTCATCCCCGTCATCTTCCTCCATCGGCTGGAAGTAAGGGGCCATTTGAGCGTAGGAGCCGTACTGATAGCTATGAAAAGTGGGTGTCTGTGGAGAGCAGGGTGTGCCTGGTATGGCCATGGGAGATCCAATCTGTTGTTGGGGAGAAGAGGAGGCAGGTGATGGAAGTGAAAAGCTGCCTGTCGAAAAGCTCGAACGGTGTTGATGATATGTTCTGTCGTAAGCATAATGCTGGTTATGTTGAGGGCTTGTTGCAGGTGATACTGGTGCGGGGTATCGAGGAACTGACGGGGTGGTTGGTGCGCTAACGGTGTGGGAAGAAACAGTGGCGGCCATTTCTGATGCAAAGCTGGAGCTGGTAGTTGTTACAACAGGGGGGCGTCTGTGGCCCTGATAATATTTCAAAGTACCCGATACCAGTCGCCTCCATCGAAATTGACAAGCATGGGAAGTTCGCCCCGGAACTATGCCAAAAATCAGCAAGAATCTTTATATAGGAAAAACACAAAGACTAACAGTGTGTGGCAATTTCCTTCCAACCAAGTCGTTGTTCTTCCTTGAGCTCCTTGAGCAAGGTGTCGTCCTCTGGATCCCATGACATTGGGGTTCGTGGAGTTTTGGGCCTGACGTTGAAATTTTAGCATTCAGAACCTACAACATAGCGAATACCAAACATACTTCTTGCGTCCGAGTATATCGTACTCATCGCCTTTGCTGGTTCCGGATTCCTTCGTATTGTTACTTTGCGAGTTGACGGTCGTCCGGGGTGAGCTATATAATACATAAGTGTTCATGCCACGATATGGATATTACTGAATCACAAACCTCCTGATTTTCCTCTTACTCCCATCTTCTTCCTTAATTTCGGTATAGTCCCTTGTGGAATAACCGGAATCCGCATACTCCACAGATCCTGCCCCGTACCCTGATAAGGGTGTAGAAGCCATACTGGACGACCGTGGCGTAGTAGATGATGTGCCTGCTGGAGAGCCTCCCCAGTAGCAATTTTGGTAGTACATAGGAGAAGATGAGGAGCTCGAGCTCTCTGACTGGGTATCTACGGCTGAGGAAAGGATTGACGATATCGAATTGAGACTGGGCTTTGAGTCCGATCTTGCGGTTCTTCGACAATCAGGAGTTGTGGGAAAGTAACTGTCTACAGCATTATGTGGTGAATAGTAGTAATGATGGGAAGTGTGTGTAGTATGGTCATTGCTAGTGGAATGATATTGTTGAGGGGTTGTGATTCCGGGCAGTGGTGAGCCGCTGTAGTGCGTGATGTTGCCAGTCAATAATGGAGACGGTAGAGGTAGAATTCGAGAGTTTGAGATGGGAAAGCTGGAAGCGGGCGGAGACATTGTAGCAGAAGGGAGATGGACGTTGATGTTGAGGGCTTGGGAGCTAGTAAGTTTCCTTGACTCGACTTCTGAGTTCAATATCATGAGTGAATGTTTCAGCGGTAGGGATGAACCTAATATAAGAGCAAAATAGCTGAGGAGGGGAGGAGCCCAAGACACTAACTTCTTTTTCTATATGCCCTGCAGTGAACAGCAGTATCCTGGTCCGTTTCAACTTCTATGATCTCACTCAAGTATTACCATGTGCAGAGGGGAACGGGCAGCAGGTCGAAATCCTTAATAAGTGCGTTTGGGGGTGCCTCGTCGGGTAAGGGTGGTCAGGTGGATTTGAGTGAGTGAATTCGAACGCTTCTGCAGATAGACAGAAGAAAAGTTTGAAGGAAGTCGTACTTATGAGAAGGGCAGATGCTTGCTGAGGGCACGGAGGGTGCAATTGGGACACTAAAAGACCGTAACAAAAGGAAAGCGTCTGCGCGGCTGCGTCAAGGGGGTGACAATATATGAAGAAGGTTGAGATGAATTACGGGCATGAGAGGAGGTTCAAGTGCGAGAATAAGTGATGGAGGCTCGAGGCGTCGGGCGATTGGCTGACATTGGAGATGGACGATCAGCGAGCTGTAGAAGCATAAACAGCCCAAAGAAGAGAGCGTGAAGCTGCCGTGGGGCAAAGGGTCAGCGGTACCAGTGGGGGGCCCACTATCGGCGGAAGGTAAGGCAATGACAGCAGAAGGACTTCGATGCTTGAGGCAATCGTATAAAGCAAACAAGCAGTCACGAGTTGCAAGAGCAACCCCTCTGCAGCAGCATTATCACTGCTTCTGCGACAATTTTCGCGCAACCAGACTAATTCTGCTAGCCATGCTCGACCTCCTCTTTCTCATGCACTACCACGACCGCAGCCATTCCCACTGGTACAACGGAGCCACCAAGCTGCTGGTGATAGGACGCTGGTTGGGATTGGAGGCGAGAGGCCACATGTTGCATGAACCTGCACAACGCAACGCAATGAACCACAAAAAACGAAGCTGATCGAGCATCGTGCCACCTTAAGGTTCTCTTCAAGCTCTAAGGCCCACGCACAATGGTACATCTTCTGGGATGATTATCATCATGTTCCGTTGACTCGGCTCGTGATTCCAAGAAAAGGCTCATACAGCCACCAATTCAGTTGCCCTTGAAAGTGAGGCTCCCAACCGACCAATGATGTGAATGGAAAGCCGCTTCCCTGGCACCTAGGATCCTAATTTTGATGCATTGTGATATCCCTGCTGTCTGCAATATCATAGTATGCATAAAACTATGCAGCTATTGTATTGCATTGCATTGAAATGAGAATAAACACCGAGCCAGATCCGCAACGTCAATTGCGCGTGTCGTGTCAACCCTCTTGGGCTTCATCCGTCCCGTCGGATCTTATCCTCTTTGCGAATCAGAAAGCCCTACATATTATATGGGCTGCGGAAGGTCCATCTGCAGGATGCACATTGGCTTGTTCGCTGGCCATCACAGCTCATCGTCCCATCGGATGAAGTCTGTCATGACCCCACCTAAAACCCCACCAAACCGAAAAAAGCCCACAAACACGTTGGAAGTTGAATAGTCCAATGGCATTGTCTGAGATCCTTCAGGTCTTGTGAAACGAAGGTCTGGAATGGTGAGATAATCCGTGTTCGCATTCCATTCGTCGCATGCGGGGAAGTGAAGGGCAAGTGGGGATGAGCGACTTGGTGACTTGCAAGATGTGCACTTAGTTATGATGTGAAGCTAATGTGCGGTGAGAGATGGGGAGGGTGAGGGGCAATCCTTCCTCGGATCCAGTCAAGCAGCTTTGTTCGTGCTTTGCATGGGGAGGGGGCGTTCATGCCATGTATATACCGGGGGGGGAATGGGGAGGGGTGTGATCCTGTCTGTACTGGGTTTGTTTGGAGTCCTTGCTTGGGGCTAACAAGCGGAGCTAGAGAATTTGGAACTGAGCTCTGCAGTAGTGACGTGTTTGAAGCTGCCCCGGCCGGACCAGGTGCTACATTTAATCAATCGCAATCGAGGCTGTAAAGATATGGTTTTTTGGGAAAGGTGGGCAGTGGCACATTTCGAGAGAGAGAACTTTTTTACTATAGGTTCATGGGCCTTCGACTGAAGGACAAGTTTGCAACGGCGACGTGAAACAGGTGGGCGGGAAACGCCAAACCACGTGACATCCTCAATTTAACGTACCCTACGCGAGGGCATGCGGCGCAGAGCTTGATTCGGGCTGGTGGTTCCTGGGCTTGTAAAATTTTATAGGCCAGGTCTGTATGCGTGGGCATTATAGCGGCGTGAAAGATATATAGATTGCATGCTGTGTGCCTAAATACGGCTCTCTATGCTGTACTTGGTATATTGATATACAGTACACTACATAAGTAATGTATCGCTTAGCCATGGCGTGGTGCACATTGTGCTATGGCAAATTTAATCGATCTAGATCAATATCGAGATCTGGCCAAGGCTGGCGATTATGGTAAGGGCCTCGTGTTTACATGACTCCAGCTGGTACTGTCCTTGGCTGGGGCCAGTTCACCTGCGAGAAGCACGAGGCATGTAGACTTAGGCACATCTTAGTGTTAGATATGTTCGATAATACCTGTGCAACCATGCATACCAATACAATGTTGATATGAGGGTAAGATGCATGTACATGCATATTACATGACCATGGATCTGGATCCCCCGCATGTACAATGTAAACGGGTCTAGGCATGGCCATTTCTCCAATACCATTGTCATAGATATGTATAGTTTATTCTGGCTACAATTGAGGATAAATCGGTCTGTGCACAGAAGGCCGGTGTGGGATATATAGGTAATTAATGTCTCTACGAGAGGCGGTGCCGGCCAGTCTATAGTTAATGTATACTGTAGGTAAGTAAGTCAATACACGTATGCAATCACCCTTGATGCAGATGTGGTTGACACTGAGTACTTATGTAAGTAGGAGCCAAGACTTCAATTGGGCCTTAGTGCGCCGCACCCTTCAGCGACAAATCCATTCGTGGTCCCACCACAAACTGCATCTTGACCGCGCGCGTCCTCCCAACCAGTGCCCTCTCGAAAGTTATTCATACAGTCGATCCAAGAACGTCCTCGGCAGAAGCTCTGGAGTAAGCTTCTCACGCTGCGAGCTCTATAGGCTCCCGGAACAGTATTTCTGTTGGCCGAGTCTCACAGTTACACACCTGGGGAGCAAGAAAATAGCCTCGCAGCCCTCCCATCGGTTCCTAAGCTTCGTTGCCTCTGCGCCAGCCTACAACAAGACTTACTACTTGCTTCCCGCACCTGCCCATCCCTCAGGCTCATCAATATGAAGTCTACGGGTGCCACTGTTGTTGCCCCCCCTTCGTCATCCCGCAGATCCCAGCCTATGCGGCAGGCACGTGCAAACCCATCCAGACGGTCAACACTCTCGACTGCCTCCAGGATTCCTCAACGTAACGGGGCAAGCATCGCATCACAGCAACAGCAATCTGTCAATCAAAGGTTCTACCCGGCCCTAGCTTCATTCACAGACTCAATAGATGCTCTTCCTGCGGAAATAATACGAAATTTCACTCTGCTCCGGGAAGTTGACGCCAAAGCATGCCATCCGGAAGAACAACTCCGTCGCTACATAGCCGCTGTAAGGGCACTACCACCGCCAGCAGACCCAAACGAACCCGACCCTGCCTTGGAGTTCCTCCGGCGTCAAGAAGATCTCAAACGTCAGCGCGAGGAAGCTTTGATGAATAATGTGAATCCACCCCCAGAAACCGACATTGAGAACAGTAGTGAAACAGTTGAGCAATACCCGGAAACTCGTCGATCAAAGCTGCAACAGATACGCATGGTCCTTCAGGATTTGCTTCCTATGTTGGATGAGAAGATACATGTTATAACTGGCACAGCAGAGACTTTGAATAAGCACAACCTTAGGGTCGACCAAGCATACGCATACGTTCAATCAGAAATACCGGAGCCCCACCGCACAGGCAATCCGGAGCACTGGGGATACAAGCCAAATCCGCCAAAAGGCGCGAGTGCGAGGGCAGCAGCGCAATTACAAGCGGCGATAGCGGCGGCAGCTAGTCAAGCCGCACAAGAGGAGGCTCGAATGGAATACGTAGGGTCTAATACAAGGGTAGATTCCAGGCGTGAAGCGAGAAGACAAGTAGCACAAGCGGGTCATGACGATGAGGACCTTGTGCAGCCAGTTGCTTCGTCAAAGCGTCCTCATGGGGGTTCAAGGGTGAAGAGCTCAAAAGATGTAGATGCAACCACGCAGCGCGTATCAGAGATGGCATTGGGTACCATGGGTGCAGGAGCGGGAGCAGCTTCATCGCAATCTGCAAAGAGAAGGAAACCTAACGCAAGTGCGGTGACAGAGAAGGGTATGCCTGAAAAGACCAGCAATGCACGGGGAACGACAAGCCCAAGATCAGGTACACCAACAACTGGGAAGAGGGCTGCAAAGGGAGCTACTACGACTTCTACCACCACTGGTGCAAGTGGACGGAGAAGGTAATTCAGCCCGGTTTTTTGTTTTTGTTTTCACTTTGGCACAACCGTTTGAGCATGTGCGTTTGGAGTCGGCTTCGCTTGTGCACTTTCAGTCTTTTCTCGGCTTTTGAATCTCTTAATGCTTGGGTTCATGGAATAGCGGCGTTTAAGATAAGTTCAGGGTAATATATAATGCGCACAATTCCACTCGTTCCGGGTGACGGCATAATGTATTGTAATATTATTTTCGTTTTTTTTGTATAACTCTAGTTTCTTGCCCCCTATACCCCTTCATTTATAATCCTCTTTGTTGCCTCTGTTCTCATGTACGCTGTGCGTTGACTACCTCTATCCTGCATGTTGGCTTATCACTTCGTTCTGTGTTACCATTAACCTACCTATTTCTTTTCCTTGATTCCTGCGATGTGTTGATGTCAATTTAAGCAATTTTTTATTCATTCAAGGAGAGCATGAGGCTGACAACCCCTTTCTCTCTCGCGTTTACTTGTACGCGCACAGACAAACTGCAGCCCCACCAAACGCACTGTCGCCTAGCCTTGCGTCTTCACCTGTGCACACCGCGTTTCCTCTCAACGCCCCGTTTAGGCCCGGCGTAAACGGGAAAGAAGCAAGTGGCTCGGTTGTCAACTCTCCAGTAATTCAAGGTGCAAGACCCGCCACCACCAGCAGCGGCGGTCGCGCGAAGGATAGGAAAGAAGCACCAGCCAAAGAAGGGCTGGGAAAGAAAGATGGAGGAATAGCGGATAAGGATGAGGCCAGAGACGGAAAAGTGGTTTCAAATCGTGCTGCAGCCGCGAGAGGGAAGACTGGTTCTGCCGTGGAGGAGGGACCAGGAGCAGATTGCGTTCACGATGCTGCTGCTAGCGGAGGATACCCAGATGATAGAATATCAGATGGTGCACAGGACGTAGGGCCATTCTGCAATGCTCAAACGCTGCATCCAGAAAGGCGCGATAGCGTCGGCAGGGTGGATATGAAAGGCTCCATTACCCCAGGAAGCCCCGCTAAGGAGACACGTGCAGGGCGTCAGGGAAGCCCGATGGAAGGTGTTGAATCGACGTCATCTACTTCGACCTCACGAAAGGGTACCACTGCCACTGCTGACGTTCCCTCGACGGAGGAGCCACCCATGCCCTCGAAGAAGACCTTGTCTTCTTCTAGTCACCATGCTCATCATCAACCGCAAGTACCTATAACTCCAGTAGCCCATCCATCTTCAGTAAAGCGGAAGCGGGGAAGTGTTGATCAACCCAATTCCCGCAATGACTCTCATGGGGACGCCGCCTACACTGACCATCATGCCCAAAGTAGCCGTTCTCACCACGTCTCTGCGCCTAGTGGACGAAGTCACGCATCATCCCATCACACACAAGCTACACCCAAACGTGATTCAGGTCAACCCGTCACTCCAACCACGGCACCACACCAGACTTACCATCGCCGCACGTCCTCTACAACCACCGCCTCCGCTATACGAGATCAGCTCGATAGCCGCCCGGAGCCACCTCCACCACCGCGGAACATCCCAATTGCTAATACCATCGACGATGAAGAGGAAGATGAAGAACCTGTTGATCCGAATGAACCGAGGTATTGTATATGTAATCAGGTTAGTTATGGGCAGATGGTGGGGTGTGATGATAAGGATTGTGCGAGGGAATGGTTCCATTTGAATTGTGTGGGGTTGACGCATCCACCAAATAAGAAAGGTAAGTTTGTTTTTTATATCCTAGAGGAGAAAGCGTTTGCTAACTTAGCGTAGTGAAATGGTATTGTGATGAATGCCTTGCCAAGAAGAAGCATAGTAAAGGGAGAGCTTAGGATGTTCAAAACCCATTGACAGAAAAATTGTTTATGTTGACGTTGCTATCTGCATGAGCATACTAGCGGATTAAAGTTCTTTTCAGCGTTCCACTCTTCTCTAGGAGAATAATATTCTTGCTACGCAAAGCATAAGAGTTGATCAGCGATTTATATACAGTACAGTACACATTACAATTGTTCTTTTTTTCATTTCCATTTTATCTCTATTGGGTTTCGGATTGTTCGTTTTGTTTTTCTTATTAAGGATGCTATCTCACTTGGTCGTATTTGGTTGGGTCTTGGGAGGGGGATGGCAGGGGATGGATAGGATGTATTTTTTTCTTCCCCACCTGTTTTTTTCTCCCTTTTTATTATGAATTCCTACTCTTTCCTCTATAGGGCTTTCAAAGTTGTGTTTTTTTTTCTGGTTAGCAGCGGGTTTTATTAGCTTCCGTGAAGTTAATTATGACGTAAATAAGTATATCAACAAACTGCGGTTGGAGCAGGTAGCAAGGAGAACAAACCTACAAACCAACAAACTAACTGAAAAGGTATTCAGTATTTGAAATTTCTAGTTTCTCTCAATATTGTTAATTTTGGAAGCTTGGGGGAGGGGGGGGGGGGGGGGCGTATTTGTGAGGGCGTATTTGTAACATAATATGAATAAAATGAATAAAAAAATATATATATAATCTTGAGAAAACCGTGAAATCAAAAACAACTAACGAAATTCCGTTAGGTACCGAGTAAATGTATATATGTAAATATATATGTAGTAGGAGATCCCCAAGAATTACCCAACATCATCACTACACAAGAACCCTTGAATCCTTATATAGAGGTAGGCTTGGTGTCAAACATCTGAGAGACATGACTTGAAAACCCTTTTTATTTCGTGAGGTCAATCGGTTACCCTCAGGGGTTGGCAGACAGCAAAAATTACCCTGAATAGCTAATTGAGCTGTGAGGCTGAGATCTCGGAAACTTCTGATTTGAGAGTAAAAGGCTACACAAGCATCTACCAATCCACAAGACGCAGAGTAGGAGTCCTCCAGTGATTTGGAACCTATTTTCATTATTAAATTTACCCTCCCTGACAAACCATGACGCTTGAGTGCCTGTCATCACAATACACCAAACGGCCAAAGCCAAAACCAAAGCCAGTTTAAAGAAACTATACTAAGCAAGTATAAACCCAAGTCCAAGTAAAACCCCAAATCTATGCTGCTACAAAATACATCAAGAAGAATAAGGAGGTGAAAAGCAGAAAGGAAGATTGTAGATGAGGTAGAAGTAAAATAGATGCTGAGTATGTGTAGTGGTGGTAATGCTAATGTTACTTAGTAAGTGGGTAGTAATGAGTAAGGTTGGGGCAATTGTACACGTGTATGCTGGCTTAGTAGATGATATATCTTCGCTATTCTCAAAGCAAATAAACAGAATCATAGATCAAGGAGCTGGATTCAATATCCATAGAGAACCCTAATTATTCTTCTCCATCCTCGCCTCCGTCCCTGGTACTTCCAACACGGGTGGTGTCACCACAGTCCCAGGGGCGCCCTTAACCGTCCGCTCAGGCAACTTGACCGATACCTGCGATAAGATTTTCATCTTGCCCTTCAACTCCTCCCCATTAATCACCTTCCTGATCTCATCCTGATCCAAGCTCTCATAGTCCACTAATGCCTTTGCTAGCAGATGCAATTCCTTCTTCTTGTTCTGCAAAATTGCCATGGCGCGCTGTCGTCCTGCTTCGATGATTTTCCTTGTCTCGTCTTCAATTTTCTCTTTGGTTTGAGAAGAAAGGCTATTGTAGTTATCTTGGAAGTCGACATTACCAAGTTCATCGGACATGCCATACTGAGTAACCATGGCACGAGCAAGGCGAGTGGCATTGTGCAAGTCTGAAGAGCAACCAGTGGTCACGTTATCCGGGCCGAAGATAAGTTCTTCAGCAATCTTACCACCCAAAGAAGAGTCAATTTGGGCAAGAATTTGCTAAAACTAAATGTTAGTCTATGCACTATGCAGACTCAATAATCATAGAACTTACTTTCTTACTCATTGAAACCATATCACCCTCTGGTAAGAAATGGGTAAGGCCAAGAGCTTGTCCTCGGGGCATAATCGTAACTTTGTAGACAGGGTGGTGACCTTCAGTGAACAAACCGACGATAGCATGACCGCCTTCGTGGTAAGCCGTGAGTTTGCGCTCAGCCTGAGATATCACAGCACTCTTCCTCTCCGCTCCCATCATAATCTTGTCTTTGGCCCATTCCATATCCTTCATTGTCACAGCGGGTGATTTATTCCTTGACGCACGAACCGCAGCTTGATTGACTAGATTCTCCAGCTCCGCGCCAGAGAAGCCGGGAGTGCCGCGAGCAAGAAGAGAAGCATCAACATCGGGGCCGACCTGAATATTCTTCATGTGATGTTTGATGATCTCGATTCTGCCTTTGACATCAGGAAGTGGTACGACGATATTACGGTCGAAACGTCCAGGCCGGGTGAGAGCTTTGTCTAGCAGCTGTGGGAAGTTAGTGGCAGCCAAGAAGACAACCCCGCTATTTTGAGCGAATCCATCAAGGTCGACCAGAAGCTGATTGAGCGTTTGCTTGACATATGCTGCGTCTCGTTCGTTTCTTTTGCCTCCAATTGCGTCCAGTTCATCAATGAAAACAATTGCAGGGGCTTTAGCTCTCGCTTGAGCGAACAATTCCCGAACACGTTTTGCGCCAACACCGACGTAGACCTCGTCGAATTCAGATCCAGACATAAAGAAGAACGGAACACCAGCTTCGCCAGCAACCGCGCGTGCCAAAAGAGTTTTACCAGTACCAGGAGGGCCAACGAGCAGAACACCCTTTGGAAGCTTTCCTCCAAGTGTAGAGAACCGGGTTGGATCTTTCAAAAATTCAACAAGTTCCTGGAGTTCCTCTTTTGCTTCATCGCAACCATGAACATCACTAAACCGAACCGTTTGATGGGACGCCTGTGCTTCATTGGAGGTATTGCCACCAACTTTCTTCAGGAAGCCAGTTGTTTCAACCATCAGGGTGAGGACGACCAGAGTGAAGTACAAAATCAAGCCAAAATTGAAAAGGAACTTGACCCATTTAAAGATTGTACCACCAATGGTTTCTTCCACAACAACATAGAGCGGGTTCTCCCTATCACCAGTCCCAGTAGATTTATCGCCGTTAAAATTACCTGTGTTTCCGGAGTTCGTGTATGGTCTTGCATGGCCACCCAGAGCAACATTGGATCCTCGCGTGTGTGCAGCTACAGCTTGCCCAATCGCCTGCAGTTGTTCGTGGTTGAGAGGCCCATCCCTGGTGCTTTGTTCGGTAGTACTCCCAGTGCTAATAGGCCGACCGAGTCGCTCCATGGCCCTTGAATAAGCGTTTTCACAAGCCATATTTGATGCATAACGTCCAGACTCATAGCGCTCGGCCACCAGTGCGGGCATGTTACCTCGCAGCAAAGCAGAGTAAAACGCTGCCTGAGCGGATGCATTACCGGGGTTATTGTTCGCAGTGGATTCAAGATTAGCAAGTGTATTCCGAGAGTTAGAAAACATGTATGGTCGTATTTGCCCTTGTCCGGGGAATCCTGTGGGGAAGGCCGGTGCCGGGATGGTGCCCAGAGAGAACCGAGGGTGTGTCGAGAATTGGCGAGATAGACCCAGTTGAGCAGTGTTGCCAGGCTGGAACGGACATTTGATGACAGGCCGTTTATCTGTGAGGCAGTCAGCGGACTAATACATAAAATGCGCCCAACAAAAACGACACTCACTGTTTGTGAAGCTTTTGACGAAGTGCGGAAACACGAGATTCATTATTGAGTTTCCAACAATGGAGCTATCGAGCCTTCTCCGGGGCAGCTGAGGCCGGGACACATCTTTCGTCCGTGAGGCAGACGACAGTGCTCGCAATTGGGTGCATTGCGAGCCGAATGCGGTAGACGGGGCAAGGGCAGGTAATAATTGTATAGTGATAGGCGGCAAGATCTTTAATAAAGTTAGCAATTGTGTTAAGAAATTCCTCCTTCCCATTGGGTGGCAACAAACCCGGCCTATTGGCAGCTGAGCCATGATGGTTCACCAGTCTATACAGACTCTTTAATATGGGCTAAATCATCCGCCTTCGCTGCAGAAGGAGAGAAAAGATGTGAAAGATATATAACGCTGCTGAACGGGGGAGGGGCAGTTGAGGAAACGAAAGTGACCGATATCTTGTCGGGTTGGAGGAGCAAAGCCAGGCCCATTCACATAGCTGGGGTAACGGACTTGTATGACTAATGTGGGGCAAAAAAATGGCAGCCGACTGGTGTGGCGTCCAACGAGAGGCCGAGCTAGAACACCCCTAAAGTTAGTCTGGCTAAACGTAGCGGGAGGCGCATGGTTACCCTCAGTTCTCTTATCGATAAGCAGCACCAATCTTTCCATCTTGGCAGAAACAAGCCACATCTTTGAAGCACTGAACCTGGCGCCGTCGGTCACGCAGACAACATGAGCATAACCTCGCCCTCCCAGCATCTTCTGCGGTACTTTTCGACTTCAGCCTCGTCCCTGCTACCGCGCCTGTCGCCATGCACGCCAAGGCCGCCAGTATCGATAGCACACTCGTTCGCTGCGTCGAAAGAGGAAAATGAAGCGTCTAATGATGGAGATTGCGTGGCATGGAGGCCCCCGGCCTATGCTGGAAAGCCCTCAAAGAAGTCTGGTAGAGCATCGCCCGAAATCTTCCACCACAGGCCGCAAAGCGGGGCCCCACGGAATCGGCAAGATCCGCGGACACAAGATTCGTTGCTCGAGCCTCAATTAGAAGCGGAAGCCTCTGCTATACCCCACAGAAATTTCCCCAAATTCCCCTCCGCTGAAGAACTGGCGGTTCCTCTCTACCGGGATGCCCTATCTCTCCGCTGGGAGACCCTCCCTCCTACTGCTGACCAGCTCAAAGCCACAGAGCGATTCTTCCTCCAATACCCGCCAAAATTCCTTTGGTCAGCGGACAAGTTCAAAACTATAGACTATGGAAATGTCCCTGAGGTGTGAGGCCACCCTTCAATGCCCAGTAGCCGTTACATGATAGCAGAAACTGATGTCACCCCCAGGTTGCATTCCTGGGCCGCTCCAATGTTGGGAAATCGTCCCTCCTCAACGCCCTGCTCAATAACTCCACCATGGCCCGTACTTCTTCTAAGCCTGGTCATACTCGCCTCATGAACGCCTTCTCTATTAGCCAAGGCAAGCTTGTTCTACTCGACATGCCTGGGTATGGACACGCATCCCGCCCAGAATGGGGGGTCCAAATTATGAAGTACCTTGTGTCGAGGAAACAGTTCCGTAGAGCATTTGTCCTCGTTGATGCCCTCCATGGACCCAAATCCTCCGATTTAATGCTTCTTGACCACCTCGGTGCATCAGGTGTTCCTTACCAGATTGTTCTGTCCAAAGTTGACCGCCTTAAGCAAGAAGAGCTCGATACCGCATTTGACAACATCAAAGCGCTTTTGACA
The DNA here is from genome assembly GCA_015179035.1 of Tirmania nivea. NCBI lineage: Eukaryota > Fungi > Ascomycota > Pezizomycetes > Pezizales > Pezizaceae > Tirmania > Tirmania nivea. The sequence continues at coordinate 714,248 of WHUY01000024.1, forward strand.
GACAAGCGAGAGCGTAGGGGGACTAGTGCGCTAGGTGAAGTTCTAGGTACGGCGGCGGACCCCGCGAAGAGGAGTAAGTCAAAGGTGGGAATGGCGGAGTTGAGGTGGGCTGTGATGGTCGCTGGGGGACTGGATGGGTCGATATCCCTGGAATTGAAGAGAGACAATAAGCCCTCGAGCATGCATCTTACAGAGTGATAGAAAAAAAATTATATATTTAGTATACAGATCGTGAGCATTTGTATCATTCAATGAAAAAACCAACTGAGATTTAACTCCTAGAAACCAGAACAAAAGCTAAACTCGTTTGTGCCCGTTCAATGACCTGCCTCCTTTTGTTTAGATTTCCCATTCCGTACTCCGACATAGCCTAGGACCTCTTCAATGATAAGAAGGTTATAGTATTAAGAAATGCACAATCAATGAACCTGGATGATGGAAGAAATAGAAAATTAAAGCAAACGCCCACCTATCGAAAACCGTGCTCTGTAAGCCACAGCAGTAAAGGAATCCCGATCTAGCTGTAGGGCACAACTTCAAGAATCGACCGTGGTGTCTCTTTCGGGCCTCTGGGAGTAGTTCTCTAGTCCGGATGTCAACCCAGCCATTTGGGCCTCCTCGTATCCAGGAGGCGGCCCATCTGGCGGTGATCCTTGTTGATGAGGTCCCGAAGGCTGTGATAAATAGCCTGGTGCGCCTGCCAATCCTCCGTCGTAGCTAGGCAAATCCTCCGCTGTAGCCTCCTCTGCAGCGTAGCCGTACTCCATCTGCATATGCAAATTCTCCTTGGCTCTCTCTATAGCTGAGTGGAAATCATATGCTCCACCTTCCTTGAATGTGAGCTTAAGCTCAAACTCTTGGACTCCAGAGGGAAGGCCGCCACCGCTGACTGCTTGGATAGTACAGCACCAGACATTAGGACCAAACATTGGAGTTTGAACATATGAGTCGAAGATATTCTTAATCGGAGATGAGAATGACTCGAGCCCGGGGGTGGTGGTGGTAGGGATATAGACAAGCTTTTGTGACAACAGCTGCCAGTTAGTCTTCATGTGACAGATGTGGCAGAGCATCGAGTAACAGAACAACTGAACAACAGAAGTACCAGAAGCATACAGGGAGAGCATACTCGAGAACTTGTCAAAAATGCAATCCCGTCCTTGCATTGGAGTTTGTAGGGTTTTGCGGCATATCCTGGGGCAGCGAGGGACAAACCGACCCTCGGATGGGATGTAAACAATGTAGTTTCGCCAGGAAGAGGGATAAATTGGCCCTGCCTCGCCTCATCGAGCATCACCCAACTGTCATTTTGCGTTCATGGTCAGGAAATATTCTGGCAAACAAACTTGTGCCCATGGAATGCAGGATATGATAATGCGACAAGACGAATGAACCAGGGTAACCTACTTCAACGACATGATGGCAATAAGTAGAAGGATGTTTTGTATGTAGGGTGTATAGGTAGGGTATGATGTGTAGTGGTTGAGAGGTTGGAGGTGGAAGGATAACGTAGGTAAACTGGGGATGAGGGAAATCGGGTGGGAGATTAGAGTTGCCTTTCGTTGAACCCGTGATACCATATTGCTAGCCTAAGACCTGAGGGTTGATTCTACCATGTAGGATCGTCGCTGTCTCATGGTTGCATTACATCGCAGGTAAAGCGGCATACCTATGAGTAAGAGCCGCATCACATTCGCATATCCAGCTGGGATTGGGATATATCCGAGTAGTATATTAAGTATGTATTGATATCGTTTACTTGTAGCACTTGGTATAATGTCGATTCAGGTTCTGCGTTTCATTAAATACACAAACTATTAACAAGTTTTTATATCTATGGCCCATACCAACCCTCCCTTTGCGGACGGGTATTTGTTTCATATACAAAAATGCGAATGTGACTAGACCCACACTTTAAGCAAGAGGAAGGCTTCTATAAAGTAAATTCAACGGTCTCTCCGGTGAGAACTGCCAATCCACAGCCAATTACCCGCCCTCACCACCAACCCCACCCCTACCCCCACCATATACTCCTCCGTCTAGTTAAAGGTATCCGTCCGGTACAACTTGAGTCGCAGGCGCAAGGTAGGAGTTTACTTCAGCTGAGCAAAGAGCTTAGGGGCAGCGCATTGAGCAGAGCAGTGGAGCATGTGGAAGACTGCAATTGAGGTTGACGTTAGCTTCTAATCATTGTAACACACTGTTGTACAAGTAGGAATATGGTGAGAGCCGTAGCGGGCGGGCATACACTCTTCAACGCAATCCTCCTTGGGGTCCTCCCCGGCCTCCTGCTTTCCAGTAACTCGCGCGACGCACTCCTCATAGTGGTGGGTATGTGGCTTGCACTTGGTTGACTGCGCGCATTCTGTGGTCCCCGAGGTGTCAGTGATTATGATGATAGCTTTTGAATTCTGCAAATAGCCCAATGCAAGCCATCGCCAGGTATAAAATCCTGCCGAGTCCCCTCCGCCTTATATTTCATCCACCAAAGTGAATGGGTGAGTGATTCAATCCTCCAGCGCTCTGGACTTACCTTGCTGTAGCTTTGGCAAGATGTCCTCAGGCTCCTCTGCTTCTTCCTCTTCTGGCTCAGCTGGCGTCTCTTCCTTCTCTTCCTTCTGCTCAATCTGCTTGTCCTCCTCCTGCTCAACTTGCGCTGGAGCCTCTGCCTCGACCTCACCAATGGTGAAGGCGGACACAATGTCGGAAATGAGCGAGGAGAGCATCTTGAAGATTGTGATCCGATTCCGGTTCTCTGGGGAAGGATATGGAATTGGTGAGTGGAGGGCTGTTCCGCAATAAAGATTTAGAGCCAATAAGAGAGGTATGATTGGCTGGCTTAGTGAGTGGAATCACGTGGTGGCTCAGGTCGTCTCACGGGTGGCATAAATTTTATTATGTACTAAGCTAACGAAAATTTGGGCAAGACACGTCTTGCTTGCATATACTGTACATACAGTACCCCGGCGAAAGTGTTTGCGACCCCTATTTTATGCAGCTTATATGCAGCAATGTGAAACCACGTCATGCAGGTAAGACATATCTAGCTAAATCTATATCTATACAGTACAAGACCCACTTCCGGTCCCGCTGGTCCAGATTTTCGGTCTCAATATTTCGTATACCAACCCTCTGCCTTGATAACAGCTGCCACTCGGCGAGGCATAGATCTTGTTAAAGAATCCAGTAACGTAGACGGAATCTCTTTCCAAGCCTCTAACAAGCAATCTGCCAACCTTTTCTTCACAGTCGCTGGCCCTCCCCGACAAGTTGCAATATCAGGAAATTTTTGGCATAAAATCCGCTTAAGATATCGCCAAACATGCTCAATAGGGTTGAGATCTGGTGAGCAAGCTGGGTGATCTGCAACCTTCCATCCTTCATCTTGTAACCAACCTAAACTGTAGTAGGAGTTGTGTATAGGGGAATTGTCTTGCATGAATACCAGTGTAGATATGCCAGCTGCTGCCATATCTTCCTTTACAAGGGGGAGATAGGCTTCCAAAATCTCCACATAACGCTCAGAGTTGTTATGCCCAACAAGTAATGGATGAAGATATCCAAGTGTAGAGCCCCAAAAGCATCCCCATACCATAAGGGTTACTCCTTTTGCCGTTCTATATAATATTTAGTATATGAGAAAAATATATAATGAAAAGTACTTACCTTGTTCCATCTGCTAAGCCTACTTGATATGGATTTTCTCCTTCTATCCGAAATACCCACTTTACTCCTCCTGTTTTACCCTTTTCAACACTACATTCATCGCTCCAAATATAATGTCCCCACTGCTCCTCAGTCCAATCCTTCCGTACTTCTGCCCATTTTAAACGAGCAGCTGCATGTGCTTCTGTTAACTGTGGTCTTTTCTTCGCTATCCACTTCCGGTAACCTTTTAGTTCACATTATTAGATTAAGTCTCTACAAGAGGTAGAAAAAGTGCAACCAGACTAGGTAAAAACTTGCCTTTCTTTTTCAGAAACCGGTCAAGAGTTCGTGGATGTACATCAAGCTCAGCTTGAGTATAAAGATTAAGTTTCGTGATAGATCGATCTCCTTCAATTAAGTCCAATATTCGATCACCAGTATCACTTTGAATTGAAAGAGGCCTCCCACTTAGAGTCAGATTTTCAGATTTTCCCCTCTCATCATATCTCTTCAGAAATGCTCGTATAGTTGACTCATTTCTTTCTAAGTGCCGTCCAATCTCTTTATTTGAACCTCCAAAAGCTCGCGCTCCAACAATCCACCCTTTTTGGAACTCAGTCAGCTCTGTCCTCTTCTTTGCGCCCGGTGGTCCTGCCAGCACTGGGTTAGCTACAGTTGCTTCTAAATCCGATGGGAGCGGGACTGCTACTGATGACATTTTGCTATATCGGAGTGCTGTCTCCGCACTGGACCCCGCTCAAAGTTATAAGCTGTGCTCGCTGCATGTCTTAAACAACATGTCTTACTTCCTTGCGCTGTTACCTTGAGCTGCAGGCGCTGCATATTATGCAGGGGGGGTCGCAAACACTTTCGCCGGGGTACTGTATATATTTTGTCTCACGCACCGAGATCTATGAACTGAAAGGTAAACAATTGACATTAGTGAGTAGACAGGTATAAATATTAATTTTTACAATCTAGAGAGGCTTGACCCCCAAAAATTGAACACAAAGTAGCCAACCCCCAACATCAATCACCATAACCATCATACTCAAACTTGAGTGGCATTTGTAAAGTCCTTAGATCTATACCCAAAGAAGCAGTACCGCAGGGAAAATGCCGAGCTATGTGGTCTTTAGGCCTCTTCATCGACAGATGGAGGGTAACTGCGAACGGGAATCTTGCGAAACAAATAAAGGGCATGTTGGTTACTTAAGTATTGATGCATCCAAGTAAAAAAGCAAGAAATGTTTCCACATGTATGTAACGTTGGCTATGAGGCTCGTCAAAATGAGGCCAATACATCCATTCTATATCATAAACATACGAAAGTGGATGCATGAAGAAGGGGAGGAAACGAAACGAACACTCGGTGCCGGAAGATCAAGGGCATAAGGAAGAGAGGAAGATCCACACGTAAAAGTAGAAACAGCGAAACCCTAGAACATAAACTCCCTAACCACAGAAACTGGACAAAGACAATCATGAAAGAAGGATGCTAAACATCAATAGGTGGATTAAAACCAGGATTAGAACGTAAAAAGAACTAGAGATTGACCTTCTCGCCCATAGAAACTAGCGCCTGTACACGAACACAGAGAAATACATAACAATTAAATCTTTCTCTAGCCCAGTGATCGGTCTTTTCAGTTCATAGTGCTCACGATGCCCAAATTTTCACGCTCAAGTCAACGCTACCGGTTGCAATAACACACCGTATTCCAGCGAGTAAATCCTCTTTCTTTACCACCCCATTTGGTCTCCGATCGCCGTTTGTTTCTGTTCCTGCTCGTTGTGAATCCTCCTTAATTTGAGGAGGAGCCCATCTTATACAATTGACAAAATGAGTGTGTGCATCATCCACTGTTTTAACACATCGACCTTCTTGACTCAGATCCCAACATCTAATCGACTTGTCATCACTGACTGAAAGCAGATATTTGCCTCCAGGATGGAATACCAGCGCGCGCACCCAGTTGTCATGGCCTGTGAGGGTCTTGAACAAAGTCCCTCGAGAATCCCATAACCGTATGGTCTTGTCACGGGAGCCGGTAGCAATGAATTCAGATGATGAGCTAGATGGAGGTGGTTTGCTGATACCAGCCATTTGTGCCAGGTAGGGATATGCCGCAGGGGGGGCAAAAACACAACATTCTATCACATGCTCATGACCCACCAATGTCGCTTTATGATCGGAGTTTGATGCATCCCATAGTCGTGCAGTCTATGTCCGCTTTGTCAGTTGACTATTGGAGCATATAGAGACGAGCAACCGAACCTGATCATTCCCAGAAGATAACAACCAGCGTCCATCAAAGGATGGAACTACATCCCTGATCCAGTCTGCGTGGCCCTGGATGGTTCTCACACAGTAGCCCGTCGCAACTTCCCAGACCTTGAGAGTTTTATCTCTGCTGGCACTAACAAGATTCTGCCCAGAAGCACTTGGTATGAAACGGACTGCGCTCACACTGTGATCATGGCCAGTCAAAGTTCGTATATTCTTATACTCGTTGCTAGGGTCCCATAATTTGATTGTAAGGTCAGAAGAACAGCTTGCAAGCAGTACTCCATTCCTAGGGCCCCCAAAGTCGACATCTTGCACAGGCTTTGTGTGTCCCTTGATGGTTCTTTCCAATTCTCCCAGCTCCCAATCCCAAAGTTTGATGGTACTATCCTCGGACGCTGAAGCAAGAACCGAGAACACTGGATGAAATGCGACAGCTGTGACAGGACTGCGGTGTCCAACCAGGTTATGCCGTGCAGGGGCACGTGGTAGCCAGGAAGCCGGATCCACGTTTTTTCTCGTCATCGATGTGGGGGTTGCTGAGTCGAGTTCGGCTTGAAGTTGTGAATTTCTTGCTTCGAGGTCCATGATCTGAAGAGTCAAAGCTATGAGCGGGGCGCATTCGGAGCAGGGTCCTTTTCTTCCATACCTTCTTCTGTAACCTCACTACACTGGTCCATTTTTTCTCCAGTAAGCCCTCATACTTCTTCAGTGTCGCATCATCCACAAAATCCTCGGCCAGGCCTAACTCCTCTTTAAATGATGCACATGTATCTACTAATCCAGACGCTGATAGGTAGGCGAGAATGGATTTGTGTCTGGCGGGAGGGGCGAATGCAATTAGCGTAGGCCATAAGGGTCATAGCAGGGCACAGGAGAGAACAAATTACGCCGAAAAAACCCACCCCCTTGTGACGCAAAGGGGCTGAGATGGAGACCATGAACGGCTCAAAGCACATGAGGGGTGACATACAGCTCATCCTTCTGGCGGGGTGTTAGCACGATTGTTGCCATATCTCCTTTTACTTCGTCTCACTTGGACGCAAGTTGCATATGAGTGCCAGAAGGTTTGCTAACGAATAACGAAGGTGCACTATACGGCGGGGTAATGGTTGTGTAGGTTCGGAGGATGGGGTCGGGTGTTTGTTAGAAAGATCGTTATTGAGAGTTTTGTTGTGATTGAGACGGGCGAAAGTTGTGGTTGTAGGATCTACTTAGCTGTGGCCATCAAAATTAGGTTAACCTATAAGTTTCGCTTGGAGATGCAACGATTGCGCAGCATGAGAGGTGCAACCCCAACTATTCAGCGGAGCGGCAGGCAGAAATGTACGCCTGGGACACTCAGTGCTTGAAGCATAGCATACCCACCTTGTAAGAATGCTCTCTGCAATGTATCTCGCATGGGATGTAAATTCAGTGTCTGGGCAATTTATACAGACATAGGGAGCAATTGACAACTCCCGGGACAAATAAGTACTTAATGTAATCGTGAATACAAAATAGTCGTTATGTCAAGTGACAAGTGCTCCTAACGTTTTTCAAACTGGTGACATTGCTACATACTAGGAGTCCTGTACATCAGGTTGATGCGGGTTATATCTTCTCTCAATTTGGCTGTTTTCCTCTACCTGACAGGAGAGGAGTAGTAAAAGTTCGGCACGCAAGCAGCACGTGACTTTAAAAATTACACGTACACGATGCACACGCGTCTTCCACCCCAAAGTCTGAATGCCAGTATTGTCCTTTTTTTTCCCTTTTCGTAGAGGAAATCCAATACCAATACAGCTATCCTGAGCAAGGCGCGCTACTAAATCTTCAGTGATTCCTACTGCGCAATTTCGCACCCATAAGCGACTCAGTAGCGAGCTTTGTATTTCGTTTTGAGCAGTCGAAAGAGTTGGTTCATATCTGTTGGCTAGTGACTACTTAAGTACCTTTGTGGAGTTCGATGTAAAGCTGTTTACACATGTCCCGCTTTGCGTTGTAATGCTGGCTAACTTAGCCTTGGCGGCCCTGGTGTTATCAACCTAAAAACCCCCATCAAACTCTACCATCACGGCCAGACCCTGCACTACTGGCTACCAGCTCTGTTCACAGCTTTGATACCAATAAAACGCCGGATACAGCAACACTGGCTTAGTGGGTGTTCACAGAAACAACCCTCTTGTCACGCAACACTCTAACACAGTCACCTACCCAGACACAGCATCATGGCCGAGGAGGAACCCGACGTAAGTCCCTAATCACCCAATCTTGGCCATAATGCTGATTCATCCCAGTATTCACATCTACCGATCACCGAACGTGCAGTCCACAAAGTTTGGAAGGTCAGAAAGGCCGCATACGAAGAGGTAGAGCTTCACAATGTCAAACTGCCGCCTGGGTTACAAATTTTAATTGTTTCTCTAGGCTGCTGCAGCTTTTGCAAAAACACCAGATGAAAGCGACCCTTGCTTTTATCCTTGGATAGATGGTGGGCTATGGAAGAAAGTGGTTACAGACTCCAATGTTGCAGCCCAGCAAGATGGTATTGCTGCATTATGTGCATTCTTGAAATACGGCGGAGATAATGCTTGTACAAGGTAATAAAATATCTACTTACGACATAAAACGCTTTGCTAACTAAGTGTAGGACTCGAGCTCACACTGTAGGCCCTCTGGTTGAGAAGGGACTATCATCAACACGAGCGGCAACAAAAGCTAGTTCGCTTGAAGCAATCTTGCTCTATGTTGAGAATGATACTCCTGGGCCAGTTATCGACGAGTTACTGCCATTTCTGTCACACAAGATGCCGAAAGTAGTGGCAGCTACAGTCCAGGCATTGTTCCAGATATATTCGGTCTTTGGAGCTCGCACTGTGGATCCTAAGCCGGTACTCAAAACTCTCCCAAAACTTTTTGGTCATGCGGATAAGACCGTCAGAGCAGAAACGACGGTACTTTGTGTAGAACTATACAAGTGGTTAAAGGACGCTATCAAGCCTATGTTTTTCAACGACTTAAAACCGGTTCAACAGAAAGAGTTGGAGGACGCCTTTGAGAAAATAAAGGGTGAAATTCCAAAGCAGGAGAGATACTTAAAGTCACAGCAAGCAGCGATGGCGGCAGCAGCTGCAGATCTGGCTGGTGATGATGAGGAAGAAGAGGAGCAAGTGGAGGTTGATGCATACGATTTATCCGAACCTATCAATGTGCTATCGAAGTTACCACCTGAATTCTTTACCAACATGGGGTCTTCGAAGTGGAAGGAAAGAAAGGAGGCACTAGACGCTCTTCTCCCGCTTGTTAATGTTCCGAGGATTAAAGACGATGCGTATAATGAACTCATAGCGGTCCTGGCGAAGTCAATGAAAGATGCCAATATTGCAGTTGTCACAATTGCTGCAAACTGCATTGAAGCCTTGGCCAAAGGCCTGCGACATGCCTTTTTGAAGCACAAGGGGACAGTACTGAGTCCAATCCTGGAACGATTGAAAGAGAAGAAACAAAGCGTAGCAGAAGCGTTAGCAGCAGCTCTGGATGCAATTTTCTCTGTCGTAAGTATCTCCACCAAGTCTGGTGCGTCAGGATTAGAACTAAATTGATGCCTACTCTAGACCTCAATTACAGACTGTCTAGAGGAGATAACTGAATATCTCAAGCACAAAAATCCCCAAGTCAAGTTCGAAACTCTACGTTGGTTGATACGTTGTCTGCGGGAAACTAAGGTCTGCCCATCCAAGGCCGAACAAAAAACCATTGCGGAGGCCGTTTCAAAGCTATTAGGTGATACTAGTGAGCCTGTACGTTCAAGCGCCGCGGAAGCTTTGGGGACACTTATGAAGATCATCGGAGAACGTGCAATGAATCCTTATATGGAGGGTCTAGACGACATACGAAAAAACAAAATTAAGGAGTTCTTCGAGACGGCTGTAGTCAAAGCGAAAGAGAAACCGCCTGCACCCCCTCCAGCGCCGAAAGCCGCCCCTCCCAAGAAAGCCCTTGGGAAAAGACCACCAGCTAAAGCTGCCAGTACTGCACCCCCACCGCCAAAGAAAGAAGATCCCCCTCCTCCTTCGGTTGCACCAGCACGTGCTCCACCAACGAGATTGGCTGGTCCTAAAGCGGCTGGTTCAGGTGCATTAAAACTCAAAAAACCGGGAGCACCTGCGCCAGCATCACCAAAGCGAGCCCCAGCACCCTCTTCTCCCGTAGAGGACGAGCCTCCAGCTCCACCTAAGCTGACGTTCGGTGGACGAGGGTTGACAAGTAGGCCACTGTCTGCTGCACAATCCCTACCCCAGCCGCCAGTGGTAAAATATGGCGATAATGGGCTCAGTGCAGCAGAAAAGGCAGATCTTGAAGTCTTGAGAAACGAGAAGGAGCAATGGCTCCGGACCATGAGCGAATCACAGGCTGAGAGAACTAGACTTTTGCAGCAGGTTAATGACCTACAAAATCAAGTAAGGATTATCCAGTTCCTGATCTCACGGATGATTTAAATTGACATATTTCAGAACGCCGAGTTGATAGAGGCTAGTACCAGAGATAATCTAGCTATCCGGGCTAAAGATGCGCAGCTAGTGCGTGCAAGAACGGATACCGAGCAGGCGGAAGCTCAAAACCAGAAATTACAACGTGAGATTGAGCGCCTGAAAAGAGAATTGGCTAGATCTGTTCGCGCCGCTTCTCCTTCGCCGGCTGATGTCACTGAACAACTATACCAAAATCCCATGAGTGGCTTTGGCGCCGGAAGCTCGCTTGGACAACGAGATTCTTCCATGGGAAGGGCTTCCAAGAGACTAAGCTATGCATCTACCTTCTCCGAGGAAAAAGAGAATGGTAATGATAGCCAGAAGATGGTATCTCCGACTTTCTCAACTATGTCTGGGGGTGGTGAGGGTAGAAACAGTCCATCCAGAGGCGTTCAAGCAGACAATGCAGAAAGCTGGAAGAGAGCAGCAGAAGTCACCAACGCATTGAAAGCCAGGATCGAGCAGATGAAGAGACAGAATGGAATTGGCCGATCTTAAGGAGCGTACTGACAGCTCTGCTTACATTTTCTTTTCGTCATTGTTCAAGGAGACTATGCGCCAGTCGGTTCGAAAGTGCTAGGAGTAGAAAGGGGCTCTGGAGTGAAGGTTGATTTTTCATTCTATGAAATTTTAATTGTAGCCATTCGTCAATGGTGGTTCTCGGGTAATGTGTTTGGCTCTAACAACTGGCATTATGGAAACGGATTGCGATGCTGGGGTTGGGAATAAGTACTTACATCTTGCTGGGCCTTTATGTATTATTTTTTTTGTGCAAATTATTGCTTTGATGGTCTTCACACACTCCCTGTCATGTGATAGTTACGACATTATATCCACAGTCGGTTGTTTGTATTAGCTTCGCGATATCAAATTTCACACATTTATTTCCTATAAATCTAGGTGGTGTTCGGAGGAAGTGCAGGTATGTTCAAGTTACTAGTCTGGTTGGCACAAGCCGCTCGTAGAACGTCAAGTTACGCTCATGTTCTGTACTACATATACTAGTAAAACCCACTGAGAAAGGCGCTAGTACAGTAGCGTACTGCTGAATGCAGTACAACAAGACCAGCTACGTCATTTGCTGCTCGCCTATGACGATAACCTCGAAACGAAGTATGAGGACCGCTAGTGTAAGTACTTGACTATGAATTGAACATCAATAAAGCTTTGTGACCTCGGACTCACGATTTCTCCGTGTTACTACTGTGTTTCGTCAACCCTGTTGAAGATCCTGACAGGGGCGGTTCTTCGGTAGTGGTAGCATACATGCACTGGTGACATTGAGTATATAGGTAAGTCAATTGTATAACTCTCCGGCCTCTACACTGTAGGAGAGCAGCTCCTAATCGTAGCGGGAAGGGGTAAGAGAATGAGTCGAAGCTGCATAGCGCCTATGGTCGATGGAATGCGAGAAGACGCACAACGATGTTGGACTGTATAGAGTACATTGTGTTGGATATAATAACTGAGTTGGGAATTGAGCCCGACCTCCAATGGCTGAAACAGAGAGCTCGAATAAAAACTCACGTACTACTAGTGCAAGGAGCTGATTGCAGGGCAGGGATTTGGGAGTGGGGCTCAAGTGAACACTTTAGATTGGATGCGATGGGGGTTTGGGGATTTGGAGGGGCTTGCTTTGATGCGCAAGATGGGATGCTCGATGGATGTGTATAAAGCCCCTAGGCAGTTCCAATTGGCTACCGGTACTCTCTACCTATCTATAACCTGCTTAGCTATCGAATAGCGAAGGAAGCCTCAGATATCACTACCATTAGTCGAATTTAGTCTAACCCACATTACGATATATACCCTCTATAGCCCTAGTTGTTTCCTTGATTCCTCACAATGCTCACTGAACATATTGAACCCCTCCCTGCAATGGAATACGTTAAGTAAGAAACCCCGAGGAGCATACTAGTGGACTCAGACTAATACTTCATACACAGTCTCGGTCGATCCGGTCTCAAAGTCTCGAAAGTCATCCTCGGTGCCATGTCGTACGGTTCGTCCGACTGGGCCGGATGGGTGCAAAACGAGGACGAGGCCCTACCACTGTTGAAGGCGGCATTTGATCTGGGAATTAATACTTGGGATACTGGTAAGTAAATTCCCTGGGTATTGAGAGCAAGAGTTATGCTAACTGGGTGCTGTAGCGGATGTGTAGGTTGAAGGCTGTCTACGTCATGGCGAAGTGTCTTGGGTGGTCGACTAATACGGATGGAATGAACAGATACTCAAACGGTCTTAGTGAGCGTATCATCGGCAAAGCCATCAAGCAATATGAGATCCCTCGTGAGAAGCTCGTCATTCTGTCTAAATGTTACTTTGGTTTCGAGGACGCTGAGGTTTGGCTTACCAACTCTTTTGCATCGCTTGATAGCAGCTGGTAAGCCGACTAACTCTCACTTATTCTAGGACACTCCAATCCCTAAGAAGGAGACTGGCAAGCCTCAAGCTTTCCGCCACAACCCCAATGCCTTCGTCAATCGTCAAGGTGGCTCCCGCAAGCACATCATGGCTGCCGTTGATGCATCCATCAAGCGCCTAGGAACATATATCGACGTCCTCCAAATCCACCGTCTTGACCACTCTACTCCTATGGAGGAAACCCTCAAAGCCCTCCATGATCTTGTCGAATCCGGCAAGGTGAGGTACATTGGTGCCTCCAGCATGGCGGCCTGGGAATTCCAAATGTTGCAAAATATTGCCGAGAAGAGGGGGTGGACGAAATTCATCAGTATGCAAAATTACTACAACCTGATTTACAGAGAGGAGGAGCGGGAAATGATCCCATACTGCAAACATACTGGTGTGGGCTTGATCCCATGGAGCCCTATTGCAAGGGGAGTGTTGGCCAGACCATTTGGGGACAGGAGTACGAAAAGGGAGCAGACGGATTACTACCTCATGACATTGCTCCGACAGAAGGAGACGGAGAGTGATCGCGTAATTGTGAATAAAGTAGAGGAACTGGCCAAGAATCGGGGGGTTAGCATGGCCATAGTGGCTATGGCATATGTGCTGCAGAAGGGAATGATGCCAATTGTGGGATTGAGTTCGATCAAAAGAATAGAGGAGGCCGTGCGGGCAACATCTTTCAAGTTAGAACCCGATGAAATTAGGTGGGTCAAGCCCGAATTTCTAATAGATTGCTATATTATGCTAATAATCTTAAAAATTTTAGGGCTTTGGAAGAACCATATATTCCCAGGCCAGTGTTCCCTGGTTGGTAGAATCTGGACCCCATAATGTTGTCTGTGCCCTATTCTTAAAGAGCAGGATATATCATATTACAGCGTTTATGGGGACTTTTGGGGGTTAAGAAAATATTGGTCTCATGTAATTCCATTATTCCTATAGAAAATCAAATACATCTGGTCACGCGCACGCTACCCGTGCCAGTTACATGTGAACATGCGAGATTATACCTTACTTGCCATTAACTACCTTCCCTGCGAGTGCAGCATGCTTCTCAAAAATCCTAAGCACCTTCTTGACCTCGTTCTCACTTCCCATGAAAATTCCGCTTCGATCGTGGATATGCTCAGGGACCACCTCCAGCATGCGTTGTCGAGTGCTTGATATCGCCATACCACCGGCTAAATATGGGCCAAGACATTAGCCGAAGCTCCCAAACCGGTAGTTGCTACAAGCTGAATGTAGAAGTCGTTTGACACATACCTTGTTCCATTACCATTGCCATTGGAGCACACTCGTAGAGGATTCTGAGTTTACCCTTGGGCGACTTTTTATCTGCGGGGTACGCGAATATGCCCCCGTAGCATAGTGTGCGATACGCATCTGCAACCATGGATCCGATGTATCGAGCTGAGTAAGGCTTTCCGCTTCCTTCCGGGAATTTGATGCTGTCAAAGTACTCCTTGCAGGCGGCATCCCAATACAGTGTGTTTCCTTCATTTACTGAATAGATCGAACGTGATTTCGGAATGCGCATCTGTAAAGCATTGATGAGTTTCTACTGCATACCATTTTCAAGCCTAAGGGTTCCGCACGTTAGGATGTGATAGAATGAACTCTCCCAGAGCGTTATCTAATGTGAAACCATTGACTTCGCCACCCTTCATGGTGAGCACTAAGTTGGCCGACGCACCGTACATGGTGAATCCAGAGGCTACAAGCTCGGTTCCGGGCTTACAGGCATCTTCCGCAACACCCTCAGCATCGTCATCGAGTTTAAAGATGCCGAAGATGGTACCGACCGAGACGCCAGCGTCAAGGTTGGAAGAACCGTCAATAGGGTCGCAAACTACTATGTACTTCCCGTTACCGGGGAATACAATCGCCTCATCGACTTCTTCGGAGACCAGAACTTTTACTTTGCCACATCCGCGCATAGCGTTGACAAAGATATCATTACCAATGACATCTAGCTTCTTTTGGTCATCGCCAGTACTGTTGGCGGAGCCGGCAAGACCGACAAGCTGGATAGAAAAGAGATCAGTATTTGTACTGAATGGACCTGTGCATGGTGAAAGTCGACCTACATTAATCAAGGTGGCTCGGCGGATGTAGTAGCTTCAGAATAAATGTCAGTTATGATGCCTCGGCGTTGAGGGTGAAGGTGATCCATACGCAATGCTCTTGAAGGCGAATTGGAGGGCATGGCAAAGTAGTCTGTAAAAAAGCAGTGTTAGCAGTGTGGAATTAGCTCGCAAACTTAGGAGATGCTCAAGTGAACTGACGTGAAGTCTCCAGTGGCATGGGAGCCGAGCTTATGCTGCTGCTCTGTCAAGAACCGTGTTAAGGTTATAATGTCAGTGTTGATGTCCTGCGACGAATCAACTGAGGTACCCATGGCGAATTAGTTTGGGCTGGAGAATGAGAGAAATATTGCAGAGAGAAGTTCAAGAACTATGTCGTAGGTCAGTTCAACCATCCTGAGCTAGATGATTAGTATTTATGTAACACTGTCGCGGGGAGCGCATCCTAGATGCTCTCGGTCGATCACAGACCGAGACCCAAAGAAGCAACCGGCTAAGTACGGGTGTGCAGTGGGGAGTGGGACTCTGTGATGATCCCAATAATTTGCAGGGCTCCGTCATAAGCACTAAGTAAACTCAAGCTCAGTTGCAATAGTAACTGGGGTATATGCATCCTATTCAAGTTACCATTGGTATTCCGGAACTTCTGGGACCATTGATACTTTGACTAGCAATATCCATCTGATCGTGAAGCTCGACCTAAGTCTAGTCTGGCTCCCAAGTCCACTTCTCAGGAGCCCAATGAAGCTCAATTCGAGAGCTCCTTTGTTCCTTGACTGTAGTTTCCTCCATTTGCTTGTGCAAGCCAGGCTACCATTTGTATACACCAACCAAAGCCAGATCACCATTCAGTCGTCTCATCTCATGTCAAATGCGCTGGTACGAAATTCGTGTATAGTAGAGTACATTTAGTCTGGTTGGCACAGTACACTGTGCGCATGATTGCTTAGTTCCTTGGTTCCGAAGCTTCTACTGCCGGCATGGGATATCAAGAAAGTTTTACCTGCATCAATCATAATTCCGACTTTGCCCGTTGATAAAACTTCCAGACGTGAGGCATTAATAGGGCATTTTCTCGAATCAACTGAGCAGCTACTTATGGCAACCAGACTAACTTATGCCGAGGGGTATGATGGAACCAGACTATTCTCTACGAGAGGCTTGTGCCAACCAGACTACCAGACTATCGGTAGTAGTCCTAAGGGTCTAGATCCTTGGCAGACTTTAAGAAGTTTTCCAAACCCTGAACCCTAGGCTTACTTACGCAAAATCCCTGCGCCTGCGGGCATGCCAAGGCCGCTCAATTCATGGTTATATTTGCTACTCTAAATTTTACTCTTGATCTCCAGCGTTCAGTAAACACCATAGGTCATCAACCACCAGGAACAGCAACCATCAACCATGTTAACTCATGATGTGTAGGTTAACCTTACACCTCCATGACTGCCCTACCCCTCCATCCTGATGATTTGTACAAACCGCATAACTAGAGTCTTTGACCCAAACAAGGTACTCCGGTGCCCGGGAATGAAACTCAAATTGCACGTCAGGCTGAACGATGGAGATTCCATCCCTCCCATTTGCTGTGCTTCCATGATCACCACTCAAGCCAACACTAATACGGAGTAACAGGTCCTGAAACCCTACTCACCCTAAACTATAGCAGCATCTCAGACTGTAAGGACACACCTTTCTCCAATCACCTTCACTCCCCTACCATCGCTATGATGAGCAATTTACTTAGACTGGAAATTACCGTCCGAGCGCTTGACTTGTACTCAAACCGCGTTCTGAGGACAAATATGCATGGCTTACTGAGCATCTTACACTTAACACTTTGCTATACATGATGCCTACATGGTTTTGCGTACAGTCGCTAATTACTGTGCTCTGAACAGAATTTCGGCATCTCCTCCCTCCTTCAAAGGAACTCAAAGGCTAGTGTCAATGGTATGTTTTATCAGTTTTCTGCTCACGTTCACACATTTCGTTCACACATTTCGTTCTCTCTCGAATTTGATGACAACTTAAGCACTGGGCTCTCAGATCATTCATAAATATGGATGGTCGTTGATGATTGCTTCCTTTGCGGCAGGCCTCAGAAACCTGACCCACTGATTCATATCATACTGCATATGAGTTCGTCATGTTCACAGCCAGGGTGACTTGTGACTGACGTCAAATAGCTTCAGATGTAGCCCTGAAATGCTTCCACCACTACCATGTCTAGGCAACGAATTAGCGGGTAAGCTAAAAAATTCATATCTTTAACCTTTTTAATGATGATTCCCTTTAGATGACGAGTCCTATTCGGGTTTACCGATGACGAGAACTCTTTTTTTAATACCATTCATGCATATCTGAAATCTACACGTTTTGCCTGAATAACAAACCTCTTCTTTTTGAAGGTGCTGTTGCTAATGTTTGCTCAGCATGCAGAGATATAGCTTTCAAACCCTCATTCCAGGCACTAAAATTTCAGATTGTGAGTATACTTTCTTTCTCATTCACCATTTGTGCCCTGAGCCAAGGGATGATATTCCTATACAAAATGACAAGCATATGTCCGAGCTGTGTGACAACAGCAGAAGACGAGTACTGGACTACCTGATGCATTCTAATCCTATCTTGCCGAAACCTGCACACACTTCCCTTGTCTAGTTGCTGACTGTTATAAAAGTGCAGGCACCCAACCACACCATGTTCCACAGCGATTTACTAACAGGTTTGTCTACCGTCTTCTACAATCCATTCCCAGCAGTTCTTACAATGATGATTTCTTTTTATCTCACGACGGTCAACATAGCCTTTGGCATTGATGAGATTGCCCTTGACCGGGCTCTTGTATCTGAAAAGAAAAGCACATGCGCTGCTTCTTTTGACTTCATTTCTTTATTTGGTATCCGTGGCTAACATTCTAGCAATGTGTAGTACATAGCAAATCTCACCGAGGCATTAGAGTTTGCGCTCAGCATAATTAATTTAATGATTAATAAATAATTATCTGCATTAACTATTGTGCCATCTAATTGTGATGTAGATTTAAGCTAAGATTGGGGCTAGTCTGTTAGATATTTCCGCAACAATTTGGAGGTGCGTATAAAGCCCGCACAGGACTGATATGTGGCTCAACATGGCATCCTACGACAATCTCGGCACCGAGAAAAATCCCTTAAGCCGGTGGAAAATGTAAAATTCTGCCATACAGTAGCGCCGCAATAAATAGAAAAGCTAAAGATTTGGTCTTTACGCTTATTGCGGAAATTTTGCAACATCTCACTTCATCAGCTGTCAACATGTCGACTATAGCAGAGGTTAAGCACGTTCACGTCCTTCTCAGCATCGAGCGCTAGAAGAGAAATCATCAGTTGTGTGCTCTACCAGATGATACTCTCATTCCGCTTATGTTCTTTTGTACTAATTCTGGGACGATGGACTTCTAGCGAGCATTTGCTATCACACATACCCTATTGTGCTTCCATTACCTTCTTGTATCTTAGAAGTTTAGAATATATAACCTCCGTATACATCTGTACCTTTTGCTTGTGCGCACCCGGGATTTGACAGGTTGATATTGCATTTAGCGAGGCGCCTTGCCTATTTCTTACGGCGCTATTGCATTGCAAAATTCTACATTACCCACCATAGCGCAGTAAGCTTCATTCCCATGGTTTAATCGGGTTTAGAAGCAGTTCAGGGTAACCGATGCCTTGCATTATGTACATAAGGAGGGAAGTCCTCTTCATGACCTAGGTGTTGTTGAACATTGATGGACCTGTATAAGAAACACTATTTACGAGATATAACTGTAACACTGCAAGTTGAGGACCTCGTTTTCGGTTCAGGGCGGCCGAAAGCCCGTTTGGCGTTGCATGTGTACTACAAATGTATTACCCTGAATCGAAATAAAAAGTACTTTTTAGTACTGGACAACCACAATATTGCACTTAATTCGGGCTTCTGATTTTATGGAAATTAAGTTATAATAATACAACATGCTATGACTATTTTACAGTTTGTCCGCTATCTGATAAAAATTTCACTGGGAGAACAACATCACCACGGTCTTCTACATGTGCCCGATTCTCTCCAATACCTTTCCCAAACCTAACGGCTCGAACTTGTCCCTACTCTTTTTGTCCTGCCCCCAAACAACGTCATTCTTCAAGTATACCACCAACCCCCCAACCCCACTTGCGCTCGCTGTAATCCTAAACAACGGCTGCCCCGTCTTCTCGTCCGCCTTTCTCAATGGTATCAATAGCAGGTTATTCTCCGCACACCAATCTTCAATCGCGTCTCTAAACGACACTTGCTCGTTCGCCTTCGCTGCCCTAGCCTTCTCCTTCTCCCGTTCTCGTTCCAGTAGCTCCCGCTCCTTCTCCTTCCGACCCTTTTCGTGCGCAGGCTTGATAGGTCGGGCGGGACCCGCTTCAGGGAGCGGTAATTCCATCTTTGCTCGTGTGGAGCCCGGTCCAAGATCCATTGCATGATTGATCATGTCGAGGCCCTTATCGAATTCGCTTCGGACGAGAGGAGAGGCGCGGATGTTTTCTGGCATCACTGTCTGCCAAAACTGATACCACGCACTGACTTCTCCAAGAACCACCCCATCTGAGGTAAGCCACATGTGTAGTGTGTTAAGCCATTTTGGAAA
Organism: Tirmania nivea; assembly: GCA_015179035.1. Taxonomy (NCBI): domain Eukaryota; kingdom Fungi; phylum Ascomycota; class Pezizomycetes; order Pezizales; family Pezizaceae; genus Tirmania; species Tirmania nivea. The sequence goes on from WHUY01000024.1 coordinate 733,856, forward strand.
CATCTCTGCTTGAAGAAGCTGCGCGAGGGTAGATACCCGGAAACCGTCTTGCCACCGCCAGAGAGCGTCGAGGGGAGAAAGATCCTGCTCTGCAGGGTTGACGGTGAACTCCGTCCGAAGGAGCAGGGCGAGGCGGGGGAGTAAGTGGCGGATGAGCAGGTTTTCGATGACGGTGGATCCAAGAAGTTCAGTCCATTCAGGAAGGCCTTGAATCGGCCCAGAGGTGAGTGGGTGTGAGGAGAGTAGGGCAGTGAATTTGACTTTGATGTCTGTTAGGAGGGATGGAAGGTGAGTTTGTGCATTGATGTGGGGCAGCCATGGGAAGATCCAAATATGAGGTGGGATTGGGGCAGAGCGTTTTTTTCCGGCTGCTATTGCTGGAAGATTCCAACCGGGGGTTCCAATCCGTAATTGCGGCTTTGAGCTTCGGCATAACCAGCTGGTCGAGGACGTTGGCATGTATGAATGGTGGGAGGAGGGTGGCCCATGCCTCGAGAAGAGTTAGCACAGGGGATGGGTCATGCACATCCCATTGGTTATTAATTGCAGACCGGACTTTGGGGAGCCAAAGGTTGTAGATGAGAGATTCATAGGCGGTGGCAGATTTGCTCGGACGGTCTAGGTAACCCCGTTTATTGTAGCGGGCCTCGATGTCTTCTCTACTCTTCACCTTCAGGAGCGGTCGTAGGCGCCGAAGTAACTCCGTAAGATAGAATGGGTCGGAGATCGGTGTCCATGTAGCCATGCATTGTTTGAACACAGGTACTATAGCTGCGACAGCTATCTCTGACAGCTTGTAAATCTCCAATTCATCCTTGAACTGGAATTGGAGAGTCTCCAGTTGCTCGACCATCACTTTGAAAGTTTCTTCTTCCGTCTGCACAGGCATCGACTCATCATCGTCGATACTAACGTTCTTCATTTTCCCGACCAATTCAGTCAACGCCGTCAGTCGCTGAATTTGCTCCGTTTGCTCATCGACATCCTTTGAAAGCCTTTCCTCTTCCTGATCTGCATATGCCTTTTTATCCTGTAAGCCTTGCCATTCCGCTGCGAAGCTCTCTAAATCCCGCCTTGCCATCCGCGCAATCTTTAGCCTTTCCTCCTCCTCGGGTGAAAGCTTCTTCGCTTCAGGTACTGCTTTTCTAAATAAACCGGAGGTAGGATCAAGTACCCTCGCTTCCGGTCCTGTCATATCAACAATGGACTTCAGCACACTCGGTACCATGAGTCCCACTGCACTCTTTTCGATCTCCTCCGCCGTCTTGAATTTCAGCTTTTCCTTCTTTTTTCTGACATGGTCTGCTCCAGCGCCACCAGTAGCAGCACCCTTCTTCTTAGCCTTCCTTGCCTTCCGCTCTTTCTCGCTCTCAGAATCACTCAAGACCTCTCCACGCAGCTCAGCGGCTCGACGCGCCTCAGATTTAGCCTGCTCGGTCTTTTCCTTGATAGCGCCGACACCGACACCCTGGGGACGAAGCTTAACTTCAATTGGCGCGAGAATACCTTGTCCTTGGGTACCGAGCCCTTGTCCGGGAACGTAGCCCATTTTGGCCATCATTCGTGCTGCGAAACTATTGGGGTTTACACTAGGAATGGGCGTTTGAGCCCCGCCTTTACTTTTCCCCCCTCTTCCACGGGATTGCTGTGTAAAATCGGTGAATGATGGCTTCGGAACAACAAGAGGTGGGCCTTCTTGCACCGTCGGGGAGGCAAAAGGCACGGGCTCATGGAGCCGCTGGTGAGCTATGGAGGAAACAAATCCTGGGCCAAGTGGCGACTCAAATGATGGTAAGGGGGGTTCCATAGATCCAAGACCGCGGTGGTCGACTCCGGGAGTAGACGCGCCGGAGGCGATTTGGTGGGGGGTATTTCCTCCGCCTGTGCTTGTCCCTACAGATCCAGCACCTGCCTCAAGACCAGCCTTGGTAAACCCTTTGAATAAGCCTGCCTTCTTTCCTACATCTCCAAATGACCTTCTAAGCTTGAGCTGCGGCTGCTCTTTCTCTTGTGCATTATAGCTGTCTACCTCGTTCTCTGGATACGCCCCCCCTAGCCCTAGACCTCGACGACCCATGCTACCCATCCTACCGGCACCTCCGAGCCCAATACGGCTTGCATTCTCCTCTTCCTCATCTTCACCACTCCCCACCCACCCGCGTAGCCCAGCGAAAGAACCCAGATCCTCCTTCGCTTGCCCCTCCTCCTCGTCCGGCCCACTTTCTCCATTTTCTTCCTCATTCTGGTCATCATCATCATCACCCCTCATGCTGACATCCCCTCCACTGCTTTTAACAAACCCCAAGCCATGAGCTCTCAACAGCCTTCCTTCCCTCCCCGCACGCCTTCCCCGAGGGCCACTATCCTCATATTCGCTATCGCTCCCAAACACACCCAGCGCAGCATCATCCCTCGCTTCCTGCCCTGTACGACGTCGCTTGCGCCGATGCCAGGTCCGAAACTCTCCGGTTCCATCAGGAACTGTTGGGTCGATGCCGTCGTCCTCAGAGGCGCCAGAAGAGCTGCCGCTGTCGTAGGCATTCATAAGACTCTTTTTGCGGGAGTGGGCGTTACCTAATCCAGGGAACGACATTGTAGTCAACGTGATGGAATATCGACCGTTGGTGGTTTAGACTGGAGTTCCTATTGGTTTCCAATGGCAATTTTCGTTGTGTGAGAGCTTTGTGGCATGAGGCTCAAAAGCTACCTAGTACGCGTATCCCAAAGTCTTGGAGTAGGGCTTATCGATAAGCGATTCGAACATACACAATTCCATTCTGCGCAGAAACCACCCTCCTCTACATCGTTGACCGCCCACTATGAGTGGAGGTTATTACGACATTGATGCCATCCTCACCGATGCCCAGGTATTTCTTCTCCATAGGGTCCATAATAAAACCAAATTAACCCAATAATCTCCAGAAAATACCCTGTACCTTCAATATCTCTGTTCCAGGTCTCGGCTACCTCGAATCCCCTACTCTCCGAGACCTCTCTGCCGGCAGCACCGTCCTTCTCCCGCTCTGGATGGCCTCACAAATCATCCTCGCCCGAACGCGAAACACCACACTCCTTGAATTCGACGTCCCACAGGCACTTTCTTCCCGCGTCATCAACGCACTCAAAGCCGATCCTCGTTCAGTGGATTTAAGAGCACTAGCTACACATTTCTACGGACTCGGGATCAAAACGCTAGAGCTGTTGAGTGATGAGGAGCAGATGTGTGATGTCCTAGCGAGCAGCTTCAAAATTAGGGCGAGGGAGGTCAGTGATCACGCGCATAATCCAAGGGGGGCCCTGGGTGAAGGGGGGGATTTCTTGAGGGGATTAGATGAGACGGAAAGGCAGCGTGAGTAGAAGGCTCCGGGTTTTGTGAAGGGAGTTGAGTGGGTTAGCTAATGTTTAGCTAATGAGGACTGCGGGTGTAGTGTTTAGGGTTGCACATGAGAGTGCGAAACAGATGAAGGCGTTCATGGCAGATAGGTGTGGGAGGAAGAATTGAAGTTCATTGCCGAATGGAGCAGTCATCAATGGTTCTTTCCATGCATTTGTTTAGGATTAACAATATTCCGGGAGTAAAGGGCGTTACGATTAAGTTATATTGAGGAGATATTGACAACTCACAGATCCTTAGATCTTAATAAGGTTTCATAAATGTATACTGGGTGGTTGCTCTACCATGGTGGGGTATTTGAGACTACTACCAAGGTTGAAGAGCGCATAGAGCATATATAGCAGGACAGCGGGGCAACAGAACATGAAAGGACAGGTTCTATAGAAGGTCATAGGAGAGGCAAGGAGGCCGTATGGCGGCATAATAGGGCATATCCATGCCTGTCAGTGCATCTGTAATTGGCTCCTGAGATACTAAGCATCATATGCTACTTGAGACCTGGGAACGATGCCATAGTCAATGAATTGATGCCAGACTCTGAACAAAACTTTAGGTTTGTGGCATCAACAGCAATACAGAAGCTCAATTGTAGGGAATGGAGAAATAGCTGTAGTCGTATAAACCTACCGTATATGATTAGGGTCGGGAAACACCTTACCTCATGGCAACCTGCTTGCATTTCGAATCCACATTTTCGTAGCACCAGTACCGTAGTTACCCCTGTGGAACGATGAATTATGTTGATAAGCTAGGTAAGAAACCACATGTTACCCAGTTTCTCCTCTAATCGTTCAACATTCATTCTTTTTCACCTAGCTATAGCTAGTACCAAGTCCTGAACATGTTAATGAGATGGCAGATATGAACATAATATGACTGAGGTTGAGAATGAGAAGATCATATAGCATCATTATTAAAATAAAGATTTATACAAAGAAAAACAGTATATAATGAAACACATCGAATCAGAAGCATGAAATGCTAAGCTTTCAAGAGAGGAAATAGAAAAAGGAAGAAGTAGTCAGTAACAGCAGAAGAAAAGGTGATCAAAGCTAGAAAAAGTCTAGATTCAAAATACATGGATCTGCAAATGAACTAGAAAAATATTTCAACACTTATACATTCTCGTCTACTGCAGAGGGTCTCTGTGGCACTGACAAACCTGGTGGCCGCTTCTCCATGGTGGTCGCCCTTGACATTCCGCTAGTTGAGGTTCGTGTCATTGTCTTTGCTATGGTGAAGAAACCTTGTCTAAGCGAAATCGAGGCGTCCTTCTTAACGCGATCGGAGACACCGGCATTGAACAAGCCGTATTTTCGCTTGATATATTTCCATGTTTCTACACCGAGGATGAACACTGGGACAGCCCCAGCGGAGAGACCCCACTCCCAAGTGATACCTTTGTGCTTGAAGACATTGGTATTGAGTCCAGGAATGTAAATAACAGGAAAGACTGACAAGGCGCCGATAATGACTGACCAAAAAAGGAACTTATTCGCATAGATATCGCGATAGAAAGGGAAGCGGTACTCGATTTGATATGGGTCAAGTCGGAATATGGATCGCCGGATAGATTTAAATTCCCAGGCGGAGATCAGAATGAGCCATGTGAGCTGAGCAAAAACAGCGCCACGAGCACGAAAAACGGTGTCGCATTCCATACTATACCTTGCGTTGCAGTTCTTCCCCAGGTTACCATTGCCAACGCCATATACAACAATGATGAATGTGCAGAGAGAGCATGCACCCATTATCGTTCCGTACACCAACATATCTACCAAAATCTGAGTTGTAAAGACACCCTTCTTATTGTCATGAGGATCTCTGCGCATGATATCCGCGGTGGCATCCTCCAATCCCAGCCCGAAGGCAGGGAATGACGAAGTGATCATGTTAATCCAGAGAATTTCCAGTGGTGCAAGTGGAAATACAGAAAGTTTGTTTTCGTCCTGGAAAGCCAAACCAATGATAAGGAGTATGACTTCTCCTACATTGGATACAAGCAAATGAAGGATGAATTTTTGAATATTATCAAACATGCGCCTCCCTTCTTCAACGGCGTTAACGATACTGGCAAAGTTATCGTCAGTCAATACAATAGCTGATGCAGATTTGGCCACATCAGATCCGTTCATGCCCATAGCGATACCGACATCAGCCTCGCTAAGAGATGGAGCATCATTGACACCATCACCAGTCATTGCAGAGAAACGGTTTCTCCGCCTCAAGGCCATGATCATTTTCGTCTTTGTATCTGGGGCACAACGAGCGATAACAAATGGAAGTGTTGGCAGTTTATCAATTTCTTCGTCGGACATAGCGTCAAATTCCACACCAGTTTTGATCATACTTGCTACAACATCCGCTGGAAGTATCCCGAGGTCTCGAGGGATGATCCCAACATCTCGGGCAATAGCACGAGCAGTGCTTGGGTGATCTAAAGCAAATTAGTTACCATAAGCGAAGATGATCACAATTTGGAATACCTCCTGTTAACATATGCACCTGAATACCAGCTGTAGAACAAGCCTTGATGGCATCTTTAGTCTCCAAACGCGGCGGATCGTAGATACCAACCAGACCCAAAAATGTGTACTCTTGTTCAACCTCCTCACGAGAAATGTTCTTCCATTCGACTTCTGACAGTTTCCCTGGGAAATACCTCTGTGCCAAAGCTAAAACTCTAAATCCCTGGTCGGCAAGAAGTGACATTTGTCGAATAACCTCCTTCTTATGGTCTTCAGTAACGTTTTCACCCTTAGGACCATAAGAAACACATCGCTCAAGGATGCGCTCAACGGCACCCTTAGCAAGGATCACATCCTCACCAGAAGGCTTCTGATATACAACGGCCATTCTCTTAAAGACACTCTCGAATGGATATTCACTAACCGGTTTCCATCCAGCCTCTGTGAGCTTTGAACGTTCAAAGTCGAACCTTTGCGCAAATACTGCTAGTGCTATCTAATAAATAACGTTAGAAGACAGTCCCAAATTTCGGTGAATTATTTTACCTCTGTTGGGTCACCATTGCCAATCCATTTCTCCTTTTCAGTATCAAATCGGATGTTAGCAATGTTGCACAAAGCAGCTGTGAGAAGCATCTTTTCCAGTTCCGGAGTCACTTCCGGGCGCTCGCCGTCTCGAACCTCCTCCTCGTCGTCAGAGCTTGTTCTTTTCTCTTCAATAAGTTTTTTCCTGCCAACGGGATCGTCGAATTTCAATGCCAGCGCAGAACGTGCCTGATCAAGCTCTTGTTGCTTACGTTCATACACCTTATCAGCGTCCAGTTCTTCGGTAGAAACTGCGCTGAGGTGTATGGCACCCGAGTTTGGATCCAAAGGATCACCAGTCCTCTCCACACTGTAAATTCCAGCGTCGGGGATCCATGCCTTCTTGGTAATCATCCGTCCTTGGGTGAGAGTACCAGTTTTATCTGAACATATGTTCGTAACTCCTCCAAGCGCCTCGAGAGCGTCAAGCTTGCGAACAATGACCTTTCTTCTCACCATTCGCTTCATGCCAACGGCCATTGTGATCGTTAAAACCGCAATGAGGGATTCGGGTATGATGGCAATACCTATTGCACGTGTCAGCAATCCTATCCAGACAAGTAAAGCACGCAGATATCCCACCAAGAGAAATGGCGTAAATTGTGACCTCGTGTGTAACATTGAACTTGTTAACGGCAAAGACAATCACTGCAAGCAGGATGGCACAGAAGAGCAAAACGTAGGCCAGCTTTGCTAACTTTCTCTGAAGCGGAGTACCCTCGGTGAGTCCAAGGAACTTCCCAAAGAAATCCCATGTCCTTCTACCTCCTCCAGTAATTGGAGCATGCCATCCACCCTTCTTCGGATCCATTGTTCGATTTGCTGGACGGCCGGCCTTCCCACCCACAGAGACCGCAATTTTCCCAATCTCGGTATTCATACCTGTGGCAATGACAATACCCTTGCATCGACCTTTAGTGACCTTTGTTGTGGCGTACGCAATGTTAACTCTGTCACCGACACCGATATTCTCTTCGAGAACTACATTTGCGTCTTTGGCAGCTGGCTCAGATTCCCCAGTCAATTGCATCTCCTCGCATTCAAAGTTCATGGCCTCGAATAAACGTAAATCCGCAGGCACAACATCTCCTGAAAACAGGATGATGATATCTCCTGGAACAACTTCCTTACTAGGAACTTTTGCTTCGACACTATCACGAAGCACTTTGGCAGAGGGCGTAGAAAGGTGGCGAAGAGCCTCCATAGTCTTCTCACTTGAAATCATGAACAGCGTTAGCAAATATTTATCCCTCAACGTCAATGACAAGAGTTGGACCTACGCTTTGAATTCTTGGAAGAACCCGATGGTTACATTCAATACGATCACAGCTGTGATGACTCCTCCTTCGATCCAATCTTTCACACTGTATGATAGAATCATCGCTAAGATTAAGACTAGGATCATGGCGTTCGAGACCTAAGTATATGGAGAAACCCCGATTCAGCATTCTGCAGCCGATTCCACTGACATGATATGCCTCTTCGACTATATATAAGAGGAATTGCCAAAAATGAATGGCCAAGTTAATGAAAAATTGGGATTTTGGTCCACACCTGTTTGATAAAGACCTTCCAGATGGGGACCCCTTCGTCCCCCTTCAATTCGTTTTCACCATATTCCCGTGTTCTTTTAGTAACCTCTTGAGCATTTAGACCTGTCTCCAGACTGATATTCAGCTCCTGAGCAACATCCTGCCATGTGCGGGCATGTGGCGGAAGAGCGTAGTGTGTAGGCTCGTTTTGACCAGTTTGTTGCGTTGCCATGATAGAAAGGCAGCCTCTGCTCTTAGGTCCGAGTATGGGCTGCAAAATCCTGAGGGGTCTATTTTGGGAATTTTAACTTGTCGAGGCGAGGGGAGGCAAGAGCTTATATACTCGTAGATACTTATGTAGGTTAGGTCATGGTCAAGCTTCGCCCAAGCCATATACTTCTGCTATATCCGGTAGGAATCACTAGTCTGTCCAACATGTACTTTATTGACGCAATGCAGCGTCTCGGCAAAAGTAGAACCTTTGTCTAGGCTGTCTGTGTTTCCAGTTTGGTGGGGTAGTGTGATTCAAACTTACTCAATATATATATGTACGCCTATCGACGGCCACTTTACTGGGAGCTCTCCTCCCTGTTGGACAGAGGCAAACAGGTAATATCACTCTCTCAATCATGCCCAGTAATAAATATCCATGCATTGCCGCACAAAATGCACTCCCCACTTTACGGAACGAACTCATGGAAGAGAAGCTGGGCGCAATAGCAGAAAAGGAAGGCAGTGGTGCCGCTCATTCTACACCGTTCTGGCCAACACAAGGCAGATTGCAGCTATCTCGCGTACTCCGTACTTGGCGAGTGAATCTTTACTGCTGCCCAGAGATGTAGATTGGTATTTTTGCTTGGGGCTCCCTTGGCCATGTTTTGAACATAGGATCTATGACGCGAAAGCCCTTTTTTCTTTTTCTTTTTTCACCAAAGGGCGGGACTGATTCTGGTGCCTAGACATCGAAGGCTCCACTTCATACTTGGACCTAATGGGGACACTGATTCTTCAGAAGAGCACCTCTACGAGGATCTGGGCACGAGACTAGACGAGCAAAGGCCCGGATTGGAGCGAGTATAATAGATCATGTGAGATGATACAGTTGACAGGTGAGCTGGGCGATATTGAGATACCTCATTGAACTGGTATTTTGTTAGATGGTGAAGGTGAAGCGTGTCATTGAGATCCGTGTGAACCAGATTAATCTGTATGTATGATATACATGTCCCACTCGACACATTCATACTACCTCAGCGCAACTTCGGATATGGACTCTTTCTTAAGTTGTACTACTGTGGTTGAAGGTTTGCCTTGACTCTTGGCGCGAGGTCAAGATAAACCAATGAACTGGCGGTTTTCGTCAGACCCTGGTCTCCACCACTGAATTATCAATCTGGTTTCATTTGTTATTCTGTCTGTTGGAATTTACGTGTTCGTGAAAAAGAAAGTGTCAAAATTTACCGGTATGACCAACCCAACTCGACAAGTAAGCGGAAACTACAGTAAGTAGTTGTAGTTGAGGCGTGGGAATAGTCTAATCAGACTTCGAGCTCCAGCCTCTTTATTCCATACCAAGTACTGTGTATACCAGTAGTTTGTCTTCGCCCTTTGTTGTTTTTACACCAAAAGTGCCACTTTTCGATGGAATGCCAAAAAATTCAACAGCGATATAAAGTCTGTTGATATCCAGTTAATAGATAAACTACAAATCAAGCTAGAAAAGATAGCGCTTGAATTGGTATTTCATCGGCTGGAAGCCCTAAAATATTGGGAGGGGCCATATGTATGTAGCTACATATTTGGCAACTATGTACTCTTCAGACTTCTTGGATTTATAACAGGTATTTTCCATTTATAGTGCATTTAAAGAGCATGAGCGCTATAGGCGAACTTGATTCATGTGACAACAAACCAGACTAGTGACAACAAGGTAGTCTGGTTGGCACAAGCCTCTCGTAGAGAACAAGAAGGTGTGCCAACCAGACTACAAGAAGGTCATGCTGTCTTTTCTTATCTGGGGCTAGCCTTGGCATTTCTGGTTTGCAAATGGTGCCTGTAATTGGTCCTCCTTCTCTTTGTCGCAACTACATCCAATCCCAACCGCAAGTACTGCCACCGGCCCTTCTCTTGCAGGGCCTGTCCCTTCCTCAACCTCCAACAATACTTCATTTCCTTTGAGTAGAAACCACAACTCCGTGGTGTTCTTCCCGTTAAACTTTCCAAGCTCCTTTCTCTTTCCCTCTGCATCCTTCTCCGCACTGAACATTCGCACTTGCGCCCCGGGTGCTAAATAGGCTGGGATGAGCATGACGTTTGTATTCCACACCTTCTGAAGAGGTCCTTCCCGTTGAGAGGAAAGAGGCAAGATATCATGTGAGGGCGGATGAAAGCCACCAATTCCACAAACCGCCTCCTGGAGGAAGCTAAAGCCATCATGAAAAACATGATTCCAATTATAATAGATTTCGTCCCTCCATGGGGTGTGTAATTCTGATGGATTTGAGATGTCTGAGGTGGCTTGATCTCCATTACTGCTCTGATTGGCACACGAGAGCATCCAACTATCAAGACCTGCGGGGGATGGCTCGGCAAGCCAGGCTGCACGAAGTAAGGAGCTCATCCGAACCATGGCTGAATACTTTTCGAAATGAAGCGTACGGAACGGGGGTATCAACATTTCGGCCAACGTTGAGCCTTCGAGCTCTCCGGACGTATAAATCCAATTCGCACCAACAGTTGCGGTTAACCCACCGTGCAGAAGGTCAGAATCGTTGTTCGAAGTCATCGCGGAGTTGTCTCAGCACTGATACTTGAAGGAACTTTAAAAGTGGGCCAGGAGTATTGAAAGGGCTTTTCAAATGTCTATCCGAATCGACGTATTCTGAACCAAACAATTGCTGCGCCAGGACGCATCACCCTACTTATACTAAGGTAGTCAATTCGCTTTTTCGTTTGTTCAATTCCCCCTTGCCTATTTTAGGTGGCTAGTAAGTCAATGCACTATAGTCTGGTTGCCTCCTTTGATGCACTATGGCGGGCTGCATTGAAGGTGTTGTGCCAACCAGACTTCACTTAGGTAGACTACAGGTAGTCACGTCTTAACGAATTTTGGCTATCCTCATCGAAGCGAGTGCAACCAGACTAACTGGTATGCGGCACAGAGAAAATCTAACCTTTAAATAGCCTGGAGACTACGCCACCAGCTCTGAAAGCCACAGTATGTTGCTTTGTTTGTTTTTAATGATACATCATAGTCCTGGATAGTGACTTGACTGAAAAACATGTATTGTATCATCAAAGTACTTAAGGTAACTTTATTTATAGTCTCAACTTAGTCTTAACCTAGATCTGGCTTTAGTTTGTCTCATAGACTCGGCACACATCGAGGTGCCGACGCTAAAGCATGCATTTGTGTTGGCTGGAGACAAAAGTCATAAAAATTATGCATAGTTACCACATACAATTCGCATGACTTTTGTCCAGGCGATTTCTACTTGATTTACATTGACAACTACAGGATAATTAGCATTGTTAGAAACTTCAGAGCTGCCTGATTAAAATCTGAGGACTTGAGTGGTAAGTAGAATAGGATAGAGTCGCGAAAACCCTCATCCCTGAGTACGTTTTCAAAGATAATCCTAACTTCATGGGGAAGAACGGATTGGCTGAACATCGACCACTCCCGCTTTGTAGATCTACCCTTGAATTTACGTGGATGGCCTTGTCATATCTCTCCGTATAAAATGCACACGAGTAATGAGCCTATAAATAAAAATGTTCCCCGAATCAGATCGTTCCTTGGATCTGGAGAAATAACCAGAGATTGAAACCAGTTAGACTTGCATAAGGTGGGTACCTCGAGCTTATGACTATTCTTCGGAAGATATGTCAACAGCAGCAATTGAGCAAAGCACCTGCGCAATACTAGTACTAAATTACTCCATTTCCATCGCATTGCATCGCGATCGGCGACCAAAAACGGGCCATCTCCTTCTACCATCTCCGACTGGCCTCGCAGTGCACATGGTATTGAATCTGCCTTGTGCTGGTTTGCTCGCATGAACCTGCTCATCCCCACGAATTGTTACTGGTAAGCATTGCATGATATGTCTCATACTCTGAAGCTTAAGTCTGAGAAGCTTAAATTGCCTAATACCTACAGAGTACATGCATGATACACCAAAAGACAGATGACTAAGAGCGTTCTGCAATGATAGTCAACAAGCGGCCGGAGCCCACCAGACTCCTACAACGACACAATTTCTCGGAGCATCGCTCTTGAGATTAATGTACTCGGGGCCAGACTAAAGTGATGGGGACTCCATATAAATTTTGTATAGTCTTTAGAGATCTCTACAAGGAGCTTTAAAAGGAATGAGAAAACGGAAAAAGGATGAATTTGGCCGCCATCGAGTGGTTGCTATCGAATATCATTAAACCCTACCGTACCCCGAAAGCCGTGCCTTTATTAGATTATTTCGTATGAGTCTCTGCAACGAATAATACTTTATACTTCTGCCCTTGATAGTTGTGTTCATAATGTTGACTAGCTCATGGTTAATAACATTACCGTAAACTACTTTATCATGGTTTATATTTGTATCATCACATCTACCCCCACCAGCAAATATGCACAAAATATATATAGAGAGATTAGGGAAGAATTGAACAACTGGTCATTATAAACCGTAAACTCATTATAACTTAGGCAACCGGGGAGGAAAGGTGTCGTAACTGGCCAGCCCCTTGACGAACACAGATGATAAGAATAGGAGATGGTAGAAAGCGAAAATAGAAAATATAAAACGGTTAGAAAAAAAACAAAAAAACAAGAGTCCAGACTGCATTAGAAGAGAAAAGGTACAAATCAATCGTACAGCCGCCAGGATTCATAAGTAATTATGGGTATTACGACTAAGGAAGGGAAGATTTTCCAACACAAAACTCCAAAATTTATAGATACTCCCCTGTGTTGTGAGTTTGTTCATGAACATGTGTGAAGCTAAGTGACTGGTGGGACAGGCCCAGAACGTCGTAGTTGTATCTGTTCCTGCTTCATTTTCCGAATTATAGCTTCAAGCTTTCGCCGCTCTTCTTGCTCAGCCTGCGTATATGAGGGGTTGGGTTAGTTACAAGAGTAACATATGGCTTGTAGAGGGAGCATATGGGTGGAGTAATCTCGTGCGAGGGTTTGCGGGGTGTAAAAGGGAGCTAGAGGGAGGTGGGACAGAAAGAGTTGTGCAATAGGGGGGATAGGGTGGGGGGTTAGTTATCTCATAATGGTTGTGGGGAAAATGGTACTTCCAAGCTATATATAGAAAATAATGCTGCGAATATTGAGAGTTAAGCTTACCCGAAGAGCCTTCATTTGCTCGGCCCGCATGTCCCTCATCATTTTCTTAAACTCTGTTTTCAGGACCTGCGTACTCGTGCTCTCGCCTCCGCTTCTAGTTCTCGGGAACTCGCCATTACTACTGGCACTCAGGCTCCTTGACCCGAGCATCCGCACTCGCTCATCTGCCAATGCAGCCTCAAGCGCCTCAGCCTTTTCTCTCAACTTGTCGATCATTCCTTCTAGCTGCGTTCGCTCGTTTTCGAATTCGATAGATTGTTTGGTCAAGCCCTCAAAATCCTGAAGCATACCATTCAATTCAGCTTGTAGTAGCTGATTCCTCTTCTCAAGATTCTGAATACTGCTGTTAGCTGCCTTAAGTGCAGAAATTTCATTGAAGAGAGATTTATTCTGGGTAGCAAGCACATCCAATTCTTGGAGAAATGCAGGATCTATGGCTGTCGTTTTGGCTGCTTCTCGCGCAGCGGCAGCATGTGCAGCAGCAGCGGTTTCGGCGGCTCTCTGGCTCTTAGACCCATAAGCCTGGTCGAGTTCCGCCTTCGCAATTACAGCCTCTGTACTGAGCTGCGCGACCTTTTCAATCAACTCCCTCATTTCTATATCCATCTTTTCGATTTGTTTATCCTTCTGCTCAATCTCTAACCTAAGGCTCTCGCTTTGTTCCTTTGTAAGAGCATGTCCGGCTTCCGCTGCTGCCCTCGCTTGCTTGAGTTGTTCCAGATCTCCTTCAAGTGCCTTGAAACGTGCTTCAGTACTAGCAATGATGGTCCCCAGCTCCGCTTTCGCAGCGTCGTGTTCCGCTTTTGTGACGTTGAGGTCCTCCTCGATTTCCCTAAACTTGCTTTGTAGGTCCGCAAGTTCGTCCGTCTTGGCTCGTAACTTCCCTCGCAAAGCATCTTCAGCTTCAACTCGAGAGATTAATTCCATCTCTTTCTCATGAAGCTTCCCTACAAGTATTTCCTCTGCCTCCTCTTTCTTTTTGAGTGCAGCCTCCTTTTCTCGTAATTTTTCAAGTAGAGCAATCTCCCCATCTTCCTTCTCTTTTAACTTGGATTCTGCGGCCAACCGAGCATTCACCTCATGCTCTACGGCAATATCCTGATTATCCTGATTTTGAGTATCAGCCTTCTTCCTCTCCTCCACTGCGTACCTTAGACAAACAAGTTCCTGCTGTGCTATTTCTAAGTCTTCTCTCGCCTGGTCCCTTTCATCTTCTCTATCTCTTGACTCCTCTTGTATGTTCTTAATCTCGTCAGTGAGGGTATCGAGCTCTTTATTGGCCGTTGTAAGATCTTTGTCACGGGATAATATGGTCTCATTCAGTTGATCAATTTCTTGTTCCAACTTCATTACCTCCAGCCCGTATTCTTCCTCTTTAGACTGTATTGACTGCTGGAATGCCTCTCTTTCTTCCGCGGCGATCTGCCGTTGACGTTTCAATTCCCTACGAAGACCACTCCTATCCGCCCTGAGTTTGGTGGCTTTAGTATAAAGTGACTGGACCTTGTAAGAAAAGGCTTCGATGGAAAATGCCGTGCCATAAGCGTCTCCATCTTCGTCTTCTGAATCCTCCTCACCGACATTTCCTTTGCCGTTCATGGTAGTAGCTCTACGGGTTCGGCTATCCTCATTTCCCAAGACCAACATATCCCAAAGTGTTGTTATGTTTTGTTCTAATTCTTCAGCGGCTGGATTACCATGAGCTTGAAATAGCGGTTGCGACTGAAAAAACTTTATACCTTCCTCCAACATTGTGATTTGCTCGTGCAGACCAGGTATGTCACCTGTTGGCTGCGGTACTGCGGGTATTTCTTGTATACCGGTCGACGCTATCAGAAACCGCCGTAGATCTATGTTAAGCTGTTCCAAGCGGTGTTCCACATGTGGGTCCAGCCGAGGAACGCCATGGCCATTGCTTTCAACACGCATGGAAGCTCTATTATTCTGGAGCCGACGATTGGTGTAAATCCCATTCGTAACGATCCCGTCCAGGTTATCTGATGTCCGGTATAAGCTCCTGTCATCAAATTCATCCCCATTAACGTGCGGATGGCCTTGTATGGACGGCCTCGAATTCGCTGCTTTTGCTTTACTCGCTTGGGGCCTAATTCCCCCTTGGTGCGTCATCCCCAGGATCCCAGCTGCATGCTGAAGAAGTCTTCGCTGTATTTCTACTGCCCTATTGTTAAGGCCCCAGAGCTCCTGCACCAATTGCTCAACTTTCTGATTACTCTGAATCAATTCCTCGTCTGTTTTCTGTGTTACCTCCTTGCCCCCTAACAAAGATCTCCTTTTACTCTTCTTGTTGTATAGTCTACTCAGGGACAAGGCGGCATCTCGTACTTTCGATTCCAGGGCAAGTTTTCGTTTAGCTGCGTCAATCCTACCGGCGAGAAACTTATATTCCTTTTTCAATTCCTCAACTTCTTCAAAAGATAGGACTTCGTATTCATTTGAGTCGATAATCGCTGTCTCCACCAGCAAGTGCATTGCAACAGTATCATTGATGTTCAAAAGCGAAGACGAGCGCGGGCGATCTTTATTCAGCTACAATGGTCCTCAGCGCTCAGTCCCTCGTACTGAATAAAGGCCACCTTCATATAGAGATGGATACATACTGGGTTGAAGCGTGGATGCTCTGCCTCCGTTTGGGATGCTGCAAAGTGTTTTTCCAGCATCTGGGTAGGCGGAAAACCGCTAGACGCGGCCGAGATGTATCGGGGCCCAGAGCTACGGTAGTCGGGATCATTTGCCGATGGGTAAAGCGGTTTCGGAGAGCCACTCATTGCTGCGGCGTGTTAGAGGTGCGTTTTCAACGAAATTCGAGTTGTTGACTTGCGTAGGGTCAGACATGAGCATGCCCGCGAAGGGGCAGTCCGGCGGTCGCGCAGGGCAGATGCTAGATTCCAGAATGTGAGATTCCAAGTACCTGTTATTTTGTGGTAGCTATGACAGCGAAAAGTCGGTGTCAGAATGCAGCTATCAGGGAGAATATGAATTTGGCACGAGGCTAATGAAATTAGAGCTGGGGAGTGGCTATGGGGCTAAGCTACATAGTAGTGCAAGCTAGACTAGGGCTAAGCTAGACTAGGGCTAAGCCAGTCTTGAAGCTAGCCCGCATGCAGTCCCAAGTCTTGCGTGAGTCAAAATTTCCAGACTACCAGACTAGCGGCTTGTTAGTCTGGTAGGCTTGTGCCAACCAGACTAGCGGCTTGTACCAGACTACCAAATGGCATTGGGTTAGGACTAGTCTACGAGACCAGACTAGGTTGGACTATCGTGTAAAGCTTAGCACATTAGTTATCGTACGGATTTAATACATCACGGTCTGGGCACGAGAACATCTTTTCTCCTATAGCAGTCTATCTGCCAACCAGACTCTCTATCTGTATCTGCTCAAGGCTATATCCCCATTAACACAATAGCTACCAATAAAGACTAATAGCAAACAGGTTCGAATTCGAGGATCACCAGACCCACGTTTCATCCAAGGATGTGCAACAGGTCTGGTCTAGTCTGGTCTTTTCTGGTCTAGGTGCAACAGAGTGATTATTATTAGTCCACACAATCGTTCTGGAAAGGATGTGGAAGGTCTTGGCAGTGCGGTTGCGATGAAACTGTTAGGGCTGGCAGTTTGAAGGTTTGAAACCATGGTCTGATATACCAGAGTTTGGATATGCATTGGCGAGCTCGCCCTAACCGCCAAATGAACAGCAAATATTAACCATGTTCTCCAAATGAAAATAACTGCCCGCCATTTGTAATGCCTGTAACAAGAGCACCAGCTACAGCGAGCCAGGAATTTGAGATCTGTGAAGTCCACAGAGAAGTGGGTAGCGGATTTGATACGCTTTCAAGAAGCAATAGCCAAAAAAACAAAAACTCACACTGAATCCAAAGCTAGCAAACTAATTAACCCAACTCTCTACGAGAGGCGGTTCCCGCCAGGCTACCAAACTCCCTTTTGAGTTCTGCTTCTAGCCAAGCGAGAGTTGTGAGAAATGGCGTCTGTCATGGTGCTTTCGTCTCATGTCCCAGATGTAGGTTTGTATTCCTGGCTGTTTGGAGAGGAATATTGCACAGTAATGAAATCCGAGTCCCTCCAAATTTACTCGGATGAGTGACTCGAGGAAAGTCGATGGGACGTGGCAGCTGCGAACCAATGGCCTCTGATCACTCTTATTTTGTGCCACTGGATATGAAATAGAAACTTTGCATAGTTGTGGAACCTATGATAGACGAAGGATCGTCATCCATTTGGACATTTCTAGTGGCCTAGCAGTATATATCCTATACCTATAGATATACTCTACAGGTATTCTTGGCGCCAGAGACGAGGAAAGTCCACATCTTTGGTCGGGGTAGCAAATAAAACAATCACACCTCGCCGCTAGGCTCTCAGTCTTCAGGCGGCGTGTTGTACAATCAAATGCGGTGATATGGCTGATAAGTTCTCCGGGCTATTTCCACATTTGGATATAAGCAGGTTGGTAAAGTTCGTTACTTAGGTCATGTAATGTTCCTTACAGATGTCCGTGGCACCAGAACAAAGCTCATACATATTCTTATCCAAATATCATAATCAATTTTTGCCATGATCTCAGGTCAAATGCCAGTAATAATTTTTTTTTTTTTTTTTTTTTAATTCATTACTCGCATGTAGAAGCAAGCTTCTTTCAGCTTGAGACTGGGTTCACATATACCTCTTCAAAATCCAACTCACTCGCAATAATAATGCATGAAGCTGTTGGCTTATTTTATTTTTTTCTGATAGATGCTCCGGCAACAATGATTCCACAGAGCTTCCCCATGGCGTGATTTGAACCAGACTAGCGTAATTGCGTAGGTTGAGGAAACCGAAATATAGTCTGGTTGGCACAAGCCGCTCATAGAGTAAAGAATGCCAATTTTCACGTGAGCTTATCAATTATCTAGATCAACTCTGACTGCTTCTCACACCCGGAATGCTTTTTATGAGGAACCTTGTGGAGATCACCGAGGAATAATTCTTTCTAGTCTGGTTGGCACAAGCCACTCATAGAACCTCGTCATGGGAATACCTATATGCGAGTATTGAAGTAAAAAAAAAAAAAGCCACTCATAGAGTTGTGCCAACCAGACTAAATTCTTTCTACATGGCGGAGAACCCCTCTAGGCAACTGAGCAGATCTAGATCTATAATTAGACTGTGGGATATAGCTGAATTTCTAAACAATAAAACCTCTGTTCTTGCATCATGCCTATTATCCCACAATCCTGATTCTCAAGGGCAGGAATCTGTTATTTTGCATACCTGTATTTATGCCACAGTAATCAGCGGGTCCGTAATAAGAGAGGTTTACCTTGTACGAATCCCATGCTCCCTCATGAAGATCCTTTTCTAAAGAGTTTATCAGAAATTGTCAACGTGTTTGGTAGTCTTCAGATTCGGTATCCCTAATTCCTGTTTTGGATAGGAAAGCCTGCTTCAATTGCTCGATATGAGAGACTTGTGCCAACCAGACTATTCAATTGCGCACGCTTAGCTTTTTACTCTAAACTTGATTCTCATTCTATCGTATTGCATGTATCAAGTAAGTATTAACTTTACTAGTGAATTACAAGTTGAACCTATCTTACTATATGACATCTGTCAGGTTTTATTTTTGCAGTGAAATCTAAATAGTCTAATATCTTTTTACCTTTTATTATAAGGTAAAGAAATATATACTTAGATGCTTTAGTGGCTCATGCAGATACATGTTGATGCATATGCAGCTAAGAAGGCAGATGCAAAGTCTTTCCTTGTGTGGCTTGGTGCTAAGCCTCATACATTTCAAATAAGGAAGGAGGAAAAATAGATGTATTTGTTCAGGAGCTGTATATGCATTTAGTCACTACACTGTGTGCATTTACACAGGCTCGCCTGTAAACCCCTGTCTTTAATCAGTGTGATACCGGAGAAGAACGTACTAGTAAAGTGGGTAGCTCCCTGGTCTCAATAATCAAAACAGATCGTGGGTTTCTCTCTATATGGGAATAGCCTTCTACATGAGTTCCAGGAATCTACGATATGTAACACTCGATTTTAGGAGACAGTGAGTCCCAAATATACTCTTTTATAGTCTGGTCCATTCTCCAAGAGTATTTGAAAGAAATACATGATTTTAGAAAGCTGGAATAGACATATAAAGTCTAAACGTAAGGACAATTATCTGGTCCCCAAAGATAAAGCATAGGGTTAAAGGTCGCTAGAATATTAGTTCTCAGAGTTAAAATCAATCAATGATGGCGATTTAAGAGACTGGGCATAGGAACGAGGGGTCATTGAAGGATCTTTAAAGGTGAAAACTTTAAGCATCCAATGGTAAAATTTCCGTAAGGGATCACAATCGTATATGATTCAATCAAAAAAATGATTTCCTGATGGTTACAATCTTTTGTTTCAACCGTTACCATGTTTTACGGGGATGGCCGTACGAGGATCCCAAGTAACCATAAGAGGACCCAAATGAGGATTTAACTTTAGGAACTGTCCACCCTTTGGCTGTGTGCGATTTCCTGTCTTCGAAACTTGAACTTGCCTCAACACTAACCCATCTTGGTCTCCCTTCCATCTCTGTCCAGCTGGGATGTTTTCGTCGTCAACTGTGTCACTAGTTTCGTAACCAGCGTCCTTAACGCGATTCAAAAGTGATTTGTCGAGTACTGCCTTTGGAACAACCATTTCTAGTCCTGGGTCTGGTGATACAGATAACCCAGCATGTGCCATCGATTTCTCGCTGCGTTTATTAATATAGGCCCTGTTCATTGTAAATGGGCAACTAATTGGCAGTGATAACTCTGTTGAGCCCTGGGCTGACTGGGCATAGTAATTCGGCACAAATGTTTGAGGTTGGGATATTGGGCTGTTGCTGATATTGCCTGACGATATGTCTGCTTCAGGGGCCTCAATTTCAACAACTTTCCGTATCTTTGGCCCCTTCCACTTTCCCTTTATAACCACCCTGTCTAGTTCCTTGCCGTCAGGACCAGCAGGTACGTCGACAATGACACGCTTCACTCTTCTTCGCAGTTGAGGAAGTTGTAACAGCTGAGGTTGTGCTGGTATTAGCACTTCTCGCTTTCTCTTCAGTTTGGCCACTGTAAGAACTGGTTGTATTATTTGTGACTGCTGCCGAAGAATGTCTTTGTCGGTTTTCCAGGGCTTATCCCATGCATTTGTGGGGTTGCCTGGGAACTTTCCGAGAATATATGTGTTTAGTGCTTCAAGCGTTCCCCTATATGATAGTGAACTGGCCGGCAGGTGTGAAGGAGAACTTGAGTCGGCAGTCAAAGATGACCTGGAGGATGTATTGAGGTAAGCTGGAGAATTGACGGCCCGCGTGGTTTCAGCACTGGAACCAGATGCATGAGATACATGCCTATCGAGGAAAGTAGTTTCTTCATCTGTACTGTCCAGGGTACTAGATTCGAAGTGCCCTCTCGCTCTGAGTGCGCTAAGAAGGGGTGGCTCGGGACTGGGGCTATATCGGAACAAATATCATTAGATGTACCTCTTTCCTCAATTCAAGCTAGCCCTTGCACTTACCTCCTGACTCGAATTGCCTTTGGGTTGTGCCTCTGACAGTGTTTGCGCTCAAGCAATATCTTCTCCCCTTCGTAAATTCCCCAAAACAAGACCAAAACGCGTAGCTCCATCTCCAACTTCTGCACTAACTTTGCCACCCATTCCACCATTTGCACTGCCTTTCGGTGTTCTGTGCTGCCTATTGGTAGCATTTCGCTGTTTCTGCCGAGGGTTTGCACAACCTCACAAGCTTCCATCGTATCAAGGTCCTCTCCCAACCATCTCATGAGTGGTTGATCTCCAACAAGAACTACGAATTGGGTAATCTTCATCAAGCACTCTGCAGAGTCACGGTCCAGTTCCACTTGTTTCCTCCTCCCTCCCCCAAGGCTAGCCCTGATAGGTTTGATACCCTTAGCATATGAGAACATTTCATAGGCCTGCTCAATTGCCCTTCCAATAGCGTAAAGCTCCGCAAACCTGTCTGATCCAGGTATGGAAACCCTGTCAGGCACAAGACCCTTTGAGTTGAACGTGCACATAGAGGGCCCAAAGTAGACACACCAATGTAGACGCTTGGATCCAGGCCCACGGCCAGAAATACCAACCGTGGAATTTTCCACTGGCAGCATTTCAATAGATACGTCCACAATTACTGTGGAAGTCCATATATGCCAATAGGGATTCGTGACCTCTGATCCCATTATGACTGGAAGTACAGCAATTACCGCAGCGTCCCCGTTTACATTGGGTTGTTCAACCATACGAGGATGTGTAACGCTGGCTCGAGGATTATAAACAAAGAGGTGACCGAACGATTTCACAGGATCCAGATGCGACATACGATTCTCGCGTGTATAGGTGGAGTCTAGGAAGCCAGGGTCATAAACTCTTGTTCGGGGGGTTCTCGACAAAGACTGATCTGCCGGTTGATCTGGTTGCACAATAATTTTTGTTGGAGCCATAATGGCAAAGAATATAGCGGAAGGTTTGATTAACAAGACCAAACGTAGTCCGTGTATCTGTAGGTAGTCGCCAAAGTGAACAATAAGCAATAGTGGAAATATGCGGGGATGCTGGCTTTTTTCCACAGAAGAAAATTTTTATGAATCGAGACTATAAAATGGTGGATTGCGCTTCGACAGTGAGATCTAGAAAGCAGAAAGAAGAGATCTGGCAGCCCCAAGAGCTTATGAGCTTCGATTGTAATTAGCGCGAGGCCGTCTAACCGAAATGGGTACGGAACTGGATACAGCGAACGTTCCACCGTGCCGAATATCAGAAAAGTTATATGCCGAATGCTGAATTGAACTTGTTAAGCGCAAGTTCCCAGATGATTTATGATCCTTATATTAGGGTTTTCAAACGACTTCTCTATCATGGTTGATACTCATCGGAACACACATATACAGTCCATTATGCCTAGTTAATTCTTACCGGCTTGACCAGTACTGGATATTAATATCGGTGTTAGGCAGGCTGTATTATAAAAGCTTGGTGGTTTGTATCTGACGATACCTACGATTACGGTGCCTGACTGCGAACATATAGATTTGGAATCGAAGTCCGTTGCCAAGAGTTTTTAAAGCGGCGCTACCAGGTACTGAAGTAGGAAATGTCGAAATACAGGGTCACTCATCTTGGATCTATAAGATCTCTACTTAATCTATTGCAGCTTCAGCCTCGGCCCGACCCAAGGTGATGTAAATTTTCCGTCGGGTATCGAGGATTTAGATCGCTCACGCCAGTGGGTTTATCTAGCTATCTAGCACCAAATAATAAATGTAGGATCAGGAGGTGTCACATTGTAAAAGCGTTGTATTTTAAAATCGATCTTACGACGAG
Source organism: Tirmania nivea (assembly GCA_015179035.1). Lineage (NCBI taxonomy): Eukaryota > Fungi > Ascomycota > Pezizomycetes > Pezizales > Pezizaceae > Tirmania > Tirmania nivea. The sequence continues at coordinate 756,582 of WHUY01000024.1, forward strand.
AGTGGCAAATAAGCATAGTGGTGATTATTACAAATAAAATAATATTATTGAGCTTCTACTACTTAGTATATATATAATATCATAGTGACAATAGGGAGGTTTTGCACCCTTGCAAGAATGGCAGTAACTACAGTAACCTGACCACCTGCAGGGATAAAATGATGTCGTTGGAATATTCTCTGGTAGCTCCTGATATTATTGCCCATAACAAACATCTGAGAGGTTTAGATTTCTGCACTTGGTATCAGAATGCCTCATGTGCAATAAATTCAAAACAGTCACATCAAAGCAATCCCAAACATTTTATACAAACAACTTACAATATGTCACAACCATCCACCTTGACTGAACAGCCTGTACAAGCAGTGGAGGCCAAGGCAAAGCGAGTGTATCTTATACGTTCTATGTACTACTTCCCACATAAGCATGACATCCACTATCGTATGTCGTTGCACATTGATAATTACTAAGGGGCGATATCAATTCGAACTTGCAAAGCCTCTTATTCTGCACTTTCGTGCTTACGGGGAGCAAGTGCGCTGACATGGGTCATGAGATATCTAGCGTACAAGGGTGCAAAACATTCTGATTGTGGTTAAATTTCAATATCTCCTTTTAGTAGCCGCTTATGTATCACATTGTCAGCTGGGAATCTTATGTTTAGTCTGGTACCTTTTATAATAATGGTTTAGGTAGGATAGAAGTTTACTAAATTTAAATATAGAACAAACAAACCAAATAGCTGGCTATAGCTGGGTGGGTTTGGGAATTGTAATATAGTTGAACTGGTGCTGCCAATTATTTCATACAGATAGAAAGGTTATGAGCTGTTGAAGCTGTATGTATATTTTTTGTTTAAGCTCTCTAACTATATAAGTACTAAGTTCTATTGGCAATTATTTTTCTGAGGCGGTGCCCGCCAGACTATTTCCTATCCTCCAAGGTTTTATGTAGTTTAGGAAAGGGTTATGAAATGGTATATAGGCTTTTAGGAATTGGAACCTAAAAAGGTGGCCTCCAACTGATACTTTTTGATTATAAATTTTGACTCTGAACCCACTGAACAAGTCCTTTGCAATTCATAAAAAGCCGTATTCCCCTGAATATATGAACATGAAAGGTGATATAATCTAGAAGCAATTAGCTAAAGCACAGTTATTTATAGGATGTTTTGAGCTTACGCGCTTAATCCTAACTGCTTATCCTGTGAGACGATGTATACCAAAGTAGAACTGCCGAAGATGTTATGTTATGTATTCTTAGTCTGGTTGCGTATGCTGCGTGTGTTTGGTTACTGGGTTTTATTGGCGCAATGTTAAAGAAATAGACCCTAATCGATCATTACTTCATATCTCTTTAGCACATGTACATATATTGCTCTAGACATGTCTATATATCGATAGCTTTCATGTCCGCTGCCCAGACTCTAACTAATATGTTTTAGACTAGGGGGTCTTTCTACGTTTCTGAGACGCAAGTTTCTAAGGTTATAAGAACAGTTACATCACCACTTCCAGGTAAGATCTTGCTGAGGGCACTTCTCTTCTGTACTATATAAGCAAGTATTTAGTGATCGGCAGCTCAGTTTCCGATTGCATTTTACTTTTTCAGGATTGAAAAGCCCTTCAATTCACGATCACTTACAGTACATAGTTTTCAGACCTTTTCCACACGCATGACGAGGTATAAAAGAAGGTAACGAAGGGAAACAAACACGGTTTTCAAAACTAAATTTGCTCATGCGTTACAATCAACATGGACTCCCAAGGGTAAATAAATATAACATCAGCAAAATAGGACCAATACGCCATGTGAACGAACATACCATGGTATTGGGGGCTCTGAGCTAGCAGTTCAACCTGCAGAGGTAGATATCTAACGCGCATAGCCCGCCCGTTCTTGACATGTTTCATATGCACCATATATTTATGTCAGGACTACATGTAGGGCTACCTCGCTTCTCAAAATAAGATCTCCACTCTGAGAGGTCAAATCAATGGTGGCCCCCGGTCGGGGCCGAAGGGGGTAGATACTGAGAATACGGACCCGAACTTGGCCCGGCAACTGCGTCCAACCTCATAGGCCCCCCAACCGCCCCTGCCATTGGTATGGCCTCCATAGTCCCACCTCCAAACAAATCAAACCCAGCAAAACTGAAGTACCCACCTCCATTCAGATTTGGCATGCCAGAAGGCCCGCTTGAACCGTCTGGGAAAAACTCGTATGGAGTCAAGTCAGAAATGCTATATAGATGGCTGCTCGCAGGGTCAAAGGACATGTCATGATGCGCGTCATGGTGCCCGTCGTGGATATTGTGCTGGTCAAAGGCATATATTCCGTGCGAGTCCGGGGCAGAGCTGGAATATGTATAAGGATGTAGATTGGAGGAACCTGTCTGACCCTGTGCTCCGGCCGAACTATGCGAGGCATCTGTGCCTTCCCCATAATGAGAGTGCGTTTGGTGGTGGCCCTCATCGAAGGCATGTGACTGGGAACTCCAGCCCGGGCCAGCGTAGTTTTGCCCTTCCTGTTTTGCTTCCACTGGTTGCATTATGCCCGGGCCACCTATACCTGGAGGTACTGGGGCATCAACCGAAGCATGACGTCGCCTACTCGCTCCTGTTCCCTCAGGGCCTTTCCCAGACTCCTGCCATACAGCCTCCCATTTACCGTGTGCATAAGTACGCCCATTTTCTTCATCATCTTCTTCCTTCTGAACGAGGATACGATACTTCTTGGCCATCTTTTCCAGACCACCAGCGATATACCAAACGATGTGCATTTCTCCTGCCCCTCGCAAACTCGGGCGACCTGTTGGACTTTTTCTGAGGCTGCCTCCTTTTCCTTGGCCATCTTTTCGAACAACTTCTTTAATGCCACCACCAGCAACATCCTTCAGCACCTCGATAACCTTCTCTACCAGACTCCAAACATCGTCAGTAGGGTTTACTAAGTCGCCAATACTAGCGACCTTCCGCCATCTGCTGGTGACCTTCATAAGAAAAACAGCCGCGAAAGCAATCATTGTATGCACATATAGTGGTACTCCAATCAGGCAAACCCTTATCTCTTCTACCGTCAGAATAGTTGTCAACACATGCTTTGCGCTTTCAATAGCCACCCTGGCCATGGCGGCCCTCTTTGGACTGAAGCCTGATATGATATCAGCCGATGATGTCTCATTTGTCGCTGACCCGGTTACTCCTCGCAATGCCAAAGAATGGAGCTGCAACTTGGCGAAATGATAATGCAACAACACCCCTTTCGCAGGATAATCACCCACGCAGGCGTTTTTGCGAAGCCTGACACACCAATTATCACGCCATTCCTCCAGCTCCCTGGAGAACTCTTCCACTTTGCCAGCCTTGTTCTTCCTCTTCTTGTGGTCTTTGGGCAGTTCTAGTTTCCGCTTTTTACGAGTGGCTCCTGCTGTTGGATCCAGGATATCATCAGCCTTGGAAGTATCGTCCTTCTTCGCTGGGTCGGCTAAGCTATTCTCATGCACATGTTCAGCAACACTATTCGCATCATCATCATCATCATCGTGCCCAGAATTTTCACCACCATCTCCGAATAAGACCTCTTCTCGAACCATGCCGCCTTCAGAAATTTCTCCAGCAAAGCACTCGTAGATTCTTTCAAGCACGACAAAGAGGGCCATTTGACTGACCACTCGAAAGTCGCCTTCTTTACAAAGATCACTCTCAAGATACCGTTCATATCCCTCGTTTCTAATGGCTTCATGCTGCAAGTAGCAGATAACGGGTGGTCGACCATATGCAATGCTGAAGTGATGATCACACACGTAAAGGAGATACCATAAACGAGCGCGTTCATAGTGGAATTTTCTTTCTTTGTCTCGCATCATCCTTTCAGCCTCAGGAAGCTTACTGCCGACTGGAGTCGTCATTAGTGCTTTCCTGAAACTCTGATGTACATTTAGTTCGGTAGCTATCCGAACCGCGTGCCCACTCAGCTTCCAGCTCAGGTCGGGAAGCCAGAATGCCGCTATTGATAGTGCCCGAACATTGTCCAAAGCTTTCTGATAGGGAAGTAGCCCATTCTGATAGACATGTGGACCTACACCGCCAGGGGATTCAAACATAGAAGATGAAACAAGTGACAAAAAGTGCTGGTAACAGACTGCAAAGGTACCACTAGGCGTTGGAGTGTTCGAGATTGAACTTGCTATTGCTGTCGATGATGCAACAGTTGCTGGTCGATGTAGAGAAGATACCGTAAGGATTGAAGCTAGAAGCAATGGGGAAGAATTGCGAACTGACGATAGACTGTCATGTACGAGAGCTACATCGAAAAGGTAATGGTTCAATGTACTCTGAAATCTACGTTTCTTAGATCACGTCAATCGCGCCTGATAGGGGAATACATACAACTCAAATAATTCTTCAGCCTCTTCTAGGCTCACCAGGCCTTTCGATATGAGATCATCGTCATTGTCCTCTATGGACAAAGATATCTGCCTGCCGAGGCCGCTTGGTCCATTGGTCAACCTGCCCGGGCCAGAATGTTCACTAGAATCGCTTCCCAGAGATGCATGCACGTGGACGTGCGAATGGACATTTGTAGTGGAGTTGCTCCTTAAACTCCTGAGCCTAGTCACTTCGTATAAGGATCCCATAGGGTTAGTGGAAAGGGATGCGTTATATAAAGAAGCAGCGTGATCATAAAACGGCGGGCGAGATGCCTTTGCCCCGCAACCTTCATCCTCGGGCCGGCATGCCTGAACATCCCCATTATGACTTGACCCTGCCTCTGGTGAGTTCTCTCGGGTCATTGGCATACGCGTGGCAGGGGTTGGTCGATCAGGCGATTGTCCTGTCGTAGAACTAGCTGGGCCAATTATTGTTGGAATAGAGTCTTTCCGAAAGGACTGCTGCGTAGCGGAATTAGGCGGTGAGTTTCCTGAGTAAAGTGTAGCAGCTGTGAGGCCAGGTGAGCAGGAGGAAGCCGCTGACTGAATGGGTGAATTGTAGGTCGATAGTGGATGCATTTGCTTTGCTCTGAGAATATCTTCAACTGCCCTTTGCAATTGTGCCAACTCCTCGCTCATCTTCGTTTTCCATCTATACGGTGGTCAGCTTGCAAAATTGAACCTATGATGCCCAAACAGTGTTTCAATGCTTTGCATGGACCCTCGGAGATGAACTCACTCAACATCCTCATCGAGGATAGTCTGCAAGCTGCGATTGACGACGCACTCCAGCTTCATCTTTCGGCACCTCACGCATTTTGCCGCCTCCCCTGTTGCACTCAAATCGGGATCAAAATCGCATCTTATCTTTTGTTTTTTGCATGCGGAGCACGCCCTGACCTTCCGAGAAATTTGTGGCACCCGAGGAAGACTGCTGATTGTCGTTTTCAAGCTTGCGATTGCCGCTGTAGATGATGTCAATTGGGATTGCGATGTCTCCACACTTGGTGACTCCTCGTTGGAGATGTATTTGTTGGTGCTACTTGTATTGTTGAGCTCATCAAACGTACGCTTCATTTTTCAATGTCGCAGAACTTCAGGAAGGACATCCGATATTTGTTTCTTATTTTCGAGGCACTGCAGAAGGGACGTGATCAGGTAAGTGAAATGGTGAGAGCTGCAGAAACTTAGAGCTACCTAGGCAGAGGACGGTATTGATTTTGGGGCACACACAAACTTGGGAGTGGGCTCAGAACCAACAACTTGAGTAGGTCGCGAAACGCGCGCGAAAGGCTTGGATTTTCTGTTCTCGATCCCACCGAGGTTTGACGGTGAGCTTTGAGGGGCGTGCTTGAAGTAAAACCCTTCGGGCAGAGACTCGGTTCTGTGTCCCTGGCTCCCGCTTGCTCGTTGCGAGAGTACTCTACGAAGATCAGGTAGAGTTTAAACCTCGACTAGGCTAAGACACATTATGCAAATTGAACCAAAAAAAGGTGGGGTGCTTTCTATGAGGACCGCTTGCTGTTACATATGTATGTACTTTATGTATATACTTTACACTAGTCTGGTTGGCACAACATCGCAACTTCATACTTAGTCTGGCACAAGCTTCATACTTTCAAACTACTCAGCAAACTAGTCTGGTTGGCACAACACCCTATCTACGGAGGGTGTTGTGAACCAGACTAGGTGTTGTGAACCAGACTAGGTGTTGTGCCAACCAGACTATCAGCAAACAAGGGTTAGTTGCAACCAGACTAACTTATTAGTATACACATGATCTACCAGTATGTTAGTCCCTTGTGCCAACTGGACTAATGTAAGTCTGGTATGTATTTTTTTTTTTTTTTTTTTTAAAATTCAATACTCGCATAAGGCAAGACCACGGCGAGGTTCAGGTAGGCCTAAGGCCCTAAGCTCCCTGTTCCCAGAGCAAGACACTAAATACACGCCCTCCCTGAACTACAATATCCCTATCCACCCCGAGCAGTCACACACGAGCCTTCCCTGTACCGGATCAACACGATCGCAGACGGGTAAAGAAGGACTCCGCAAGGTCGACGATCGTGTCCCTCCCATCGACAAGTCTGGTATGTATGTATGTAGGTAAAGGTAGTCTAGGTTAAGGGCAACCAGCCTAGTTAGAATGAGTGTACGTGGTGTAGACAGGTTCTCGATGCATAGAACAGGCTGCGGGCTGAGCAGCATAAAAGAATTGATATAGGTAGGCTAAGCGTGAACCAGACTATCTACCAGACGTGAAAATAAATGGTCCTTTAAAAGCACTTATTTTACATTCTTCTTTAGGTACATTTGCTGCTCCGCCCCGACCTGAGATTGTCTCAGACCGCCTCAGACGATACCTATCGCGAATACTTTCCGCACGGGATTGTACTTGTACATGTATTTACTACCTCTTTTTGTATCTGGTATGATAAGTAGAATTGTATTGGCAATATACACAGCACATGCAGCGTTACCCCACCAAGCTGGTACCAGTGCAGGGGGTTTGTTCTCGTTGCAAGGGATACCAGGGCACGGATAGATGATATCCGGGATTTATAATAGTCTTACCGGATGACAGCTCACTCAAACTGAATATTCCAGAAGGCATGTTTGGTGTACGGGTTGCTGGTATTCGAACATTTAAACAACCTTCAATTTCCAAAGACCTCGGAGCTTAAGCACCACTCCTCCATAATATTACTCCTTCTAATCTAAGAGTCGTATTGGGATATCCGTCATCTGCCAAGCCTTCACCGTTCACCGTTTCGCGAACCACCCGCCCAATTCAGGAATTAATCTTCATCTGGAGGAACAAATGGAGTCACCAGCATTTGTGAAAACCTACCAGATGTAACAACCGTTAGTCTGTACAAACCGCTGGGAACGAGAACAATACAAATGATGGTGTATCTTACTTTTCTAGTTTCTCCCTCCCTCTCACTTCTTCTACTAGCAACGGGCACTTAACCACGTTGAATTCGTCATATAGTTCCTCAATCTGCTCCAGATACTTCTTTTGCATTTTCCTGCGTGCAGTACATTGCTCACATTGGCTACCTTTCTTGGGAAACAATAGTTGGTTAACAACGATTGCATGTGTGTCGATTTCGTAGTTCGATAATTCCTGGATCATCCTCTCCGTCTCGTAAAGACTCAGAAACTCCGGTATGCAGACACAGACAAAGGTAGTCAAGTCGGGGTCCTTGAACTGTTTAGACACTTCACCAATCATCTCTCGCATCCCTTCTAGTTTTCCCATCAGCTCGTCCACACCACCGCCAGGACCACCAGAAGCTCCGAGTATGCCGTTGAGCATAGGCCCAAACCGTCCAGACAATTGGGAAATCTTGGAGAGCGCTTTCTCGAGGACCGTCGGGAATTGTAGGAAACGAAGGGTGTGGCCAGTTGGGGCGGTGTCGAATATGATAACCTTGTATGATAGTGACTTCACCTGCTTGAGAACTTCCGCAAATGACATGGCCTCATCTACACCAGGGATCTATGTCCGAATTAGCTTCAAATTTAATGTATACTAAATCCTAAAAACAAGGAGGTGGAGAGCAAAAAAGAGATAAAACCAAAAACTAACACTGAATGCCAGGTCCTGCATCATACTACCAAGTGGGTTGTTCTGTGCACCATCCGCTAGTTTTCTCCGTCAGATAATATTCAAAAGTTATCTCCTTCCCATTCTGTGTGATATGACTCACCATTCTCAATCAACTCTTGTATGCTGCCTGTTGGATCAATCTCCATGGCGCTGAGATTTTCAACTCCATTTACTTTTGTGGCCTCCTTTCCAAATTTTTGATCGAAAGCATCGCTGAGGTTGTGCGCTGGATCGGTTGATATCAACAAAACGCTTTCTCGATGCTTCGCTAGTTGGATGGCGAGTGAACATGATGTCGTGGTTTTGCCAACTCCACCCTTTCCTCCAACGAAAATCCAGCGAAGGGACTTCTGGTCGAGAATTGACTGAAGTGTTGGCTCCATAGGTTCCAGATCGTCGGACATATTTGAGGGCTGAATTTATGCTTGACAAGATACTGTCGTCTGGTACTGACGTTTTTTATTTCAGAAGTTTTGGAATCTGAGGTAGTCAGTGCAGCTTGAGCTGGTAGAGCGTGACATTAGGTAAGCACTGATGTAACCCCTGACTTTATACCAAAAGGTCTTGGTGACGCAGCATTGATGTAGCCCAAAGGTATTACTTTAGTCTGGTTGACACTATAGGTACTTTAAGTAGTCTGGCCTACGAGGGGTAGTGCGAGCAGACTACGTACTGTTACGGAGTACATGGTACCTACAGTAGTACTTGCTTTATCTGCTGTACATATATTAAGTACCTAGTCTGAGCATGAACCGTTTTATGCAACCATCAGACTTCACGGGAGATGCAGCCAGACTAGGGAATGCGTTAATGCTAAATAAAACCAATTGCAAACATGAGTAACGGCGAAACGGAACGGCACTCACTCCGGAACCCGCGATTACATTACCGGCAAACGATACACCGAAGTACTTGTTCTCGTGCCCAGACTGATTTATTTGGTGGTGCGACTGCCTCGTCTCTAGTGGTCAGCAGTAATGGCTGTTTATTCGTCCATAGGTAAAAAGTCTCACCTATATAGTCTGGTTGGCACGTAAGTCAACTATAATTGTGATATCACTGGGAAGTACTTGATTAATGCTATTTAAAAGGGGAAGTACTTGATTAATGCTATTTAAAAGGGGATCTCATCGGCGTCGCGAAGACCCATGCTTTTTCTGGCGGGAAAGAAAGACAAGGTATAAGAGGTGCCCCATACATTTCAAAATAGGACGGAGGAAAAGACTTTTGGTGTGCACCTCCGTACGTACGGAAGAAATGGAAAAAGCTTATAAATTCTAGACAAGTGCAGAGTGTACAGGGACGACGCTTCAAGGGGATGATATCAGACAAGCATGCAACTACCGGCTGTGCCTCAGAAAATCGTCAGTCTCCAGTGAGATGCCAGTGAAGGATGGGAATCGAAGTGGGCTGGGGTGACTAGTTCGCGAAGCGGTTTCGCGACTATACCTCTGGCCTCTTTTCTTCGCCCAAAATTATCCAGAGGTGCCGGAATGGTATTGCAAGCAATAGGGACTGGTAAAAGACGAATATAAGGATAACAATAATTTTTCCTGTCAGGTGTATGTCCGTGAGGGTTGTGGGATAGTATCATATCGGTGCGTCACGCATTCGACTCTCACGCGGCGCGCGCAAGCGCGGACAAACCCTCTACTGTCCTCATGGGTTTCTGAGCCTACGAACAGATGAGTAAGTTCATGTACCATTTGCTCGCAACCCCTCGTTGCATTTACTGGGATACATCAACCTCGTTTGATAGGGTTGTCAATTACCCTCAAAATGCCCACGTTGTGTAAGGTTGTAATTAGCTACTTATGTAGTTACATATTTCTGGATAGGACTATGCCTAGTTCTTTGTCTATTAAATCATTGTATTTAAATACGTCATGGTACTGTGTACCGGTGTAAAAAAATTTTGAACCAGGCAGGAGGTATCTTCAGTTGATTCCAATGTATTACAAAAGAATCTGACTATTACATATGGTGGATAACAATGTACAGGCTTATATTTTAGGAAGCAAAATGAAGTATATTTTGTAACCACCCCGCAGCTTAATAAGAGGTGAAAATAGTTAACACGGGTATCTATGATATACAAGAAGTTGACAACTGTCCTACTAGCAGAGTGTATCGAAGGCAAAGAGCAGCTAGGGCAGCTATAATGAAGGCAATACATACATGCACACGCCGAGTATTAATCAATAGGGGGGTATATGAAGAACGATTCATCCTCTGGACTTATACAGCAAGTAAAAAAGCCAAGATCTGTGAATCACGGGAGATCGAGACTAAAATTCTAGTATTAAATAAAATCAGTAAAATTCAAAAAGTCCAATTCTTAAGAAAAACGATTTAAGCACACCACCAAATAAATCAGTCTGGGCACGAGAACAAGCAGAACAAGCCTCTTTCTAATCACTTCCTCAGCTGGCACTACCTATTGAACTACTCGGATTGTAGGCGGTTTTCTGTACACTACCTCCACACTGCCATTTCTTGTTCCGCATTTTCTAGTTTCGAACTGTATTTTCCCTGTTGACACTATCTTCGCTCAGACCTCCTGAACTCCCTTGCGCAAACACCCCTTGAGCTGGACCTGGTCCGGAGAACGACTTTTGGGAATGAATACTACTTAAGCTCCTCTGACTCAAGCGACTATCTTGTCTGAAGGGAGGGTGTGGAGGTAAAGGTTGGCTGCTTATCGAGGCCCGTCCTCCATCTCTGTTTCTCACGCTACGGGAGCTTTCTGCATAAGTACTTCTTCCATCCTCACTCTTACCACTGCTTATCAGCACAACACCTAGCGGCGATTGAGTGCTGTAGTTTGTGTTGATATTCTGAAGAGGATACCCAGGCATGTTGTCAGTCATTGCCGAAGGTGTGACGATTACGCCGGTACCTTGACCATTTCCATTAAAATTTGTCGTGCTCATGTTAGGTTCCGTTGGCTGCATTGCAGTAATATCCCTAGAGTCGAAGGTGGAAGCCGATACCCTACCATCCTCGCTGAATACATGGGAAAAGCTTCTGCCACTAGGATGGGTTGGTAACATGCCATTGCCATGCGTGGGTGGTAAGAAGGGATCGGGTGTACTGGTCATGTTATGGTTTCCGTAATCCTCTGCCGAAAGGCTCGCCGCAACAGCGGCGCCTTCAATTTTTGCGCCTGAGGGGGCTGCGTGACCTTTTTTCCAGTCGATGATAGCATAGATCGCACTAACGATGGTGACAATCAAAAATATCAAGGACATGATAATGTTGAATAGTACAAACAACACTCCAACAATGGGTTTCGCCGGTTTCTAACCATCTTAGCCGGAATCACTTGATAGAACTATAGGCTACCTTACCGTTTGACCTGGAACTGCTTCCGTGAAAATGAGCAGGAATATTCCATTGAGGAAACCCATAACTGCGCTCGCAATTCCCAATGTATTGGTTGGTTTATCCATCCAGGGACGCACCCAAGCAACACCGATCAGCCACAGTAGATCAATGATTAAAAACCCGATCGCCTGTGCGATCCCTTTGACGGTTCCAACCGAGGATTCATCCTCACTCGGGGCGTCGTATAAATGCTGTTGTGAGAGTCCAACAAGTGCTGATTTCGTAAAAACGAAAAGCATCAGCGGCAAAACCCAATATGCCCCAGACCTGCGGTATGGAATAGTAAGTATTGCGAACTGCTTGAGGTCCCTAGACGCGGTTGCTTTGGACTCCGGAAGTGTTGGAACTGGGTCTCTCCAGGAGGTGGATGCAGGCTTTTCCATATCGGCGCTTTTAGTTGAGAATCGTGCCAAAGGCCCTTTAATACTGAAGGGCATCACCCCAGTGCGCCTCAGCAGCATGTAGAGCCTAAATACAGCAGCTGCCATTAATCCTGTCATAGCCAAAAATATCACCACTGCTAAAACCAGTACCGCGGGACTATCCCTCATTGTTAGCTCCCACAAGGACAAAGCTATGAGCGCAGGGTATCCCATCACAATCAGGCAGAGTGCCACTTTTCTCAACATCGACTTCCAATGCTCTCGGAACACTACCAACTTGTTTTGCATTCCCATTTTCTGCTTTTTGACCATCAACTCCACAATTCCTCTGAAAGCCAGAAAGAACATCACAACAACAAATGCGAAGATGATATACATGCTATATGAGGTGAGGAAAAGGTTTGTCTGCTCAATGCCCGCCTTAAAGGCAACTCTTTCGAGTCCCTTAACCATAAGGGGCTGGTAGCTACTGTCTTCTTGACCAGTCGATTGAACATCAACGGCACGTCGCCTCAGTGCATTCCTCCCAATCCCACTCGCAAGTGCAAGGCCCTTCTCCACTTTTCCCACATCTCTCTTCATGACGAGGACACTGGTGGTGCTGATCTGATTAAAGAGGGAACTTCTGTGCCCTCCAGTAGATCTTATGTACCAGTGAAAAAATCGTTGCAAGAAGTTCATTTCGACGATGCCTACCGCCCATACGAAATTTTGTGTCCAGGCTGAAACGATCGGAGGTAGGGGCACACTAGTCATCCCTATTAATGCCTGGTGTTGTAACAATGTGTAGAATGCCAAACTATAGGCTGCGAACTTCGCGGTTGCAAGATGATAACAACGCAAATTCGGATCCGAGCACGAAATCAGGAAAACCGCCCACAAAAGAGCACCGCCGCCAAAAAAGGCGGTGACCCAGGAGACAGCCCCCTTCTCGACAGTGACTCCATTGCTCAACTGGGCATCGACACATGCAAGAAGCTTCTTCTGGGCATCGGCGGATACAATCTGAATCCGGACATAAGCGTCAAGGTCAGGGACCTGATATGCAACAGCTTTGCAATGGATTAGCCATTGAAAGGATATTTCGGGAACGAAGAGTAACTACCCGGAATCTGCGAAACAAGGTCACTTCCAAGATCTTGGTTGCTGTTAACCTGAATTGGTTGAGGACTCATAGGGCACAACTGTGTCCACTCTGTTCTCTGGCATGGGTCAAACTCTTGCGTGAAAGCTTTGAATCCATACGCATACACTGTCATGAGTACCTGAACCTTGCCGGATATGGTCGAATAGGCATTGATGTCGAAGTGCAGCGTTGATGTATTAGTATGGAAGGAAACATCAATGAAGGTAGCCGTGATTCCGGAATTCGCCATACAGGGCTTCAGGGAGCGAGTGCCTATAACATAGTCATGTGCGGCGGTAACTCGTGGAAAAACAGACCAGCTAAATAGCATCAGAAACGAAACCCATCCTGCCGCTGGTTGAATCCACCGCATAGTGAACGCTACTGTAGATTTTGTCTGGTCGTAATCCCTTGGTGCTTCTTCGTCGCCGTGAGTGCATGCAGCAATCGTTTAGCTCGTTCAGCTTCTAATGAGTGAATGTTATCAGAAGGACTGTATCCGGTGGTAAATATCGCTCGTCTAACGGATATATGGTAGCTAGCAAGATGCTGTGCTATAGCGAGGACAGAACGAATGACTACAGCAGCTATTCCTGGTCTCTGGCAAAGTTCAGGGAAGCAGGGAACGAGCGGTGTTCTTTCAAAAGTTTGGAGATAGCGAGAGGCAGGGGCCGACAAAATCAGGAAAATCGCCCACCAAAGGAAAAAGAGTGTATTCGCCGTATTGATGACAGAAGATTTATGCTGGTATAGATGTGAGAAACCAGTGCAGGTGAAAAGCTGAGAGAACAAGGGGCTCCATTCAAGAGTAGCGCTACCGCCGAACACGAGTCCCGAGCCAAGGAATTTCGTAGGGATGCTAGGTACTAGTCTGGTACTAGGTACTAATATGTTGGTCGCCCAATCTTGAGACTGTTCCCGGAACTGGTTCTGCTAATAAGCGAGTGTATCTAAATAGCGACTGCGCTAAAAGGAAACAACCAACCAGACTAAGCCAGCATAGTCTGGTTAAAGCCAGCAGGCCAAACCTGGTTCCAATTGTAGTTAAATTTTGCGGTATTGCGTGGCCCAACCCTCACAAGTCTTGGCGATGGCGGAACGGCGATGGCAGCACAATTAAGAAGAGTTCTTCCGAAGGCGACAAGTAACGGTACACTTAGAAGTCATTAGGTTTGCGAGAATTATTCAATACATCTATGATTCAAAGAGGGAAAATACTACTCGCTTGGTAAACTCTGGGAGGAGAAGATTATGAAAGTATTATAGAAAGTCGTTTAGATAGAATTTTGAGTAGCTACGGAGTTGAATTATAAAGTGAAGTTAGATAACTATGGAAAGAAAATAAAATAATAATAAATATAAAGTATAATAGTATATAAGAAATTATTTATATAATAAAGTAGTATCTTGTTATAATAAATTAAAGTAAATATAAAATATATAATAATAAATAAAAGTTATAATATATATTATATTTGTAAAAATATTTTGTTAGAAAAAAATAAATAAATATATAAAGTATAAAATAAATAATATTTAACTAAAAATTTAAAGTTAAAAAATTATAAAAAATGAAATATTTATTATGAAATTAAAAAATATATAAAATATAAAATAAATAATATTTTAAAAAAAATATTAAAATTTAAAATATATATAAATAAATTAAAAATTAAATAATAATAAAAAAATATAAAAAATAAAAAATTAAATTAAATAAAAATTATAAAAAATATTTAATTTTAATTTTAAATAATTTTAATTTAAATAATATTATATTTTATAACTATATAAAAAAGTAAATTAAATATTAAAACTAAATATTTATTTAAATTTAATTTAGTTATATAATCTTTTATAAAAAATTTAATTTAAAATATTAATTTTTATCTAATATATAATAATAGTTTTTACTTCAATTTTAATTTAATTATATATTTATATAATTCATTTATTAATATATATATATATTTTTTCTAATATAATATTATATTAAATTTTATATTATATATAATAGATTATTTTTAAATTTATATTTAATAAAAGTTACTACTTTAAAATTTAAAAAAAAAATTATTATATAAATAATAGTATTAATAATACTAATATTATATTAAATATAGCTAAAAATAAAATTAAGAAGTAGTAATCCTATAATTACTATTAGAAATATAAAATTCAATAAATATAATTTTATTATAGTATATTATAGTTGAGTAAAAAGAAGTAAAAACTTATATATCTTATAAGACTTATATAATAATTATTTTAGTTACTTAATCTAAAATAATTTATCTACTATAGTTTTATATAAATTAATTTTATATTTTTTAGACTCTTTTAAGATTTTTAAAATTAATATAAATAGATATCTAGGTATTTTCTAACTTTTTTTTTACTATATTTATTATTATTTAGCTATTTCTAGAATTTATAAACTTTATTATTTTTATTAGTTATATAGTTAATATAATAACCTATTATTATTATACTTTATAAACTAAAATAATATAAAATTTATAATTTTTATTTTATTATACTATTTAAAAGTAATATTATAAATTCTAAAAAAATTATAAATTATAATTATGAAGATAGCTAATTAGTATTAATAGTAGTATTATTAAAGTATTATTTATATACTATTTTTTTTTTAAATTTTAAAGTAGTAACCTCTAATATAATTATATTAAATTATATTAAATATTAATTATTTAATATTATTTATATAATTTATATTTATTAGTATAAATATTTATATATATATTATAAATAGTCAAAGTATTACTTATATTATAAGTAATAAGTAATATATGTATAATTATATTGATAAATATATTAGAGGAGGAAATATAGATAAAAATGAGAGAGTTTAAGTTATACTTAAGAAAAGGATATCTTTATTATAATAACTAAGGATAAAAAAGTAAATAAGTTATTATATAAAGAAAGAAGAGAATAAAAAGAGTAGAACAATCTTTATATATAATAATTTAATAATATAAAAAAGTTAAAGAGAAGATAAGAGAAAATATATAAAGATATAAGGAAATAAGTAAAGATATAAGAAAATTAATAAAAAAGTAAATAGAAGAAATAAATATTCTATATAATATTAAATGAGAGGTATAAGAAAAATCTAAAAGATAATAATAATAAATAATAAATATAGAAATAAGATTTTAGTAAAACCTTTGGATAAGTTTTAGTAGATAAGTACCTAGCTAAGATATTCAAGATATAGTCAATAATCTAATAAGTTAAAATCTAGAGTTAGAAATAATATTATTAGGATAAAAGTATTAGCTAGAAAACTAAAATTAATATAAAGAAATCATACTAGATTAAAATTAAGTAAAGCTAAATATAAATATATACTAGTAAGTATATAGACTACTAATATAGTATTAAGATTAAGAAAGATTATAGAATAAGGTAAAAAGATAATCTATAATAGTAGTTCTCTCTTTAAGAATAAGTTTTTATAAATCGAAAATAGGTTTATAGTCTAAAATAAGTTCAAATTTATCTTTATTATTTGAAATAATAATAAAGTTATATAGTAGTATACTTATTTAAATAGAGCATATAATTAGAACTTAAGTAAATATAAAGTATGAAACTTTTTTATAGTATTTAAGATATTTAAAAATAAGGTAGTAGGTTCCTAATATTATAAGTATTGATATATACCTAGAATACTATTTAAAATAGGAAACTATAGACTAGTAAATAGTTCTTTAAGGACTAATAGTATACTATTCTAAGAAGAGAAGTATTATCTAAGTTGTTTAATAATAAGTAATATAATAATATTATATAAAGGCTAGATAATATATTAAAGGTAAAAAAGGATTTCTTTAAATCAAAAGGCTATATATACTATTATGTATAAGATAAAATAGCTAAGTTATAAGTAATTAGAGTAAATAAGGATAATTAACTATAATACAATTTGTTAGTCAATAATTAAAAGAATTAGCTTAGTATCTAAACTTATAGAAAGCCTTTTAAAGAAAGCTCTAGTATTTTAAAGTAGATATTTAATTATACTTACTAAAGACAGAATTTTATCCTTATAAATATTATATAGAATAATAGAAAATAATTATTTAATATTATTTTATACTTATAAATAATATCTTATTATCTTATTTTATAACTATAACTAAATATTTCTATTATACTATAATATTAAGTACTACTACTATTTAATACCTCTATTCTATTCAAAATATTTATCTCTTTCTAAATCATATAATAGTAAGAACTTATAACTATCTAAAATAATATAAAAGTACTTATTATCTAGTAACTTTATATACTTAGCAAGAAAATTATAAATAAAAATATAGATATACTAAATAAAGAACTTATAAAAATAGATAAATTTTAGATATAGTTTTAAACTAGTATAAAAGTATCCTTAAATAAATAGTTAGAAATAATCTAAAGTTAAGTATATTAGCTAGAAGAGAAAAATAAAGTCTAATTCTAATATTTTCAAATAACTACTTAATATATAATATAAACTATATTTAAGATAAAGTATTTTCTAGAATAAGCTTTGAAAACTTATATAATACTTATAGAACTAGATAATATGGACTAGTAATATGATTTCTTTATAAAAGAAATCTTGTATTTAGACAAAATACTAGAGTAAGAGCTTAAAAATAGTATAAAAATAAAAAAGCATAAGTACTTAGATAATATATTTAATTAGTAATAGTAAAGATAAAAAGGAAGTACTTTACTTCCTCTTCTATATAGAAGTTAAGTAAGATTTACTCTATACTCTAGTAAGTCTAGAAAAATTAGTTTTAATAAAATATTATTACTACTACTACTACTACTACTACTACTAAAAAAAAAAAGTAATAAAACTATAGAAGACAAAAATAATAAGTTATCTAATAGAAAAAATAAACTTATATTAACCTAGAAGAAGAAAAAAAAGACTACTATAATATAAATAATATAAGATTTTTTAGAAATACTTATTAAAGTTATATCTAAATTCAAAGAATTAAAAGTTAAAATTATTAAATTTTCAGTATTCAAAGAAGATCTAGAAGATCTTAAAAGATTTATCTAGAGACCTGAAAATATATAAGTAATTGAGAAGAAAAAATATAAGAATAATTTAGTTAAAATCTAATATACTACTAATCTCCTAAAATAACTAAATAGGACTAAGTATTAAAATCTATATTAGTAGTATGAAGTCTACTACTTAAAAATAGATCTGATAGTAGTATAAAAACTACTTTATAGTATTTAAATAGTATTAAATTCTACTTAGGTAAAATAAGAAGTAGTTATAAAGGTTTTTCAAAGCTTTTTTATAATAAAAGTAAATAAAGAGTAGATAATAACTAACTGACTAAATTTTTAATATAGGAATTCTATTGATAAGTATCTAAATACTTTAATAAATATCATATAGAAAACAGAATATTAAAAGGAAGTTGTTAAAGATAAACTAATATAAGGATTAAATAAGGAAGTTAAATTAATATAAGTATAGATACTAAATAAACTTTAGTTTTTAAGTAAATAAATAGTAATAATATAGAATATTAACTATAACTTAGAAAATTTTTACTATTTTTAAAATAAATTTTAAAAGAAAGGAGTAAAAAGAAAAAAAGCAAAGTTAAAGAGTAGAAAAAATAGTAAAATATTTAAAAGAAATAGAAAGAAGAAGAAAAGAGATTATAGAAGAGATTTTAAGAACTAAAAGTTGAAATTAGTAGATATCTCTAATAATATTATTAAAAAGTAAAAGAAATCTAACTCTTATTTAAAGTATAGTAATAAAAATTACAAGTAGTTTAAATATAGTAGATAAAGGATTTAGTCAACTCTAAAGTTATAAATATAAATAAAAAATTTTAAAATAAGAAAATAAAGGTAGATAAAAAGAATAATAAAGAAGAAGTCAAGATCTTAACAGTAAATAAGATAGTAGATAAGTATAAAAGAAGAATTATAAAATTAGTGAAAGATAATAATAGGAATTATTATTTGTTAAGATAATTAAAAAGAAGTCAATTAAAACTTAGTAAATTTCTTATTATATTTAAGTTTAGTTAAGATATTTATTTTTTTCTTAAGTATATACTATTGAAGATAGCTTAAATAGCTAAAATATTTAGAATATATAGTATAATTTCTAATTATTACAATAATCTAATAAAACCTTATTAATTATACTTAACTAAATAAATACCTTGAATTTTTTTAAGAAGGAAGTATTATAGTTAAGATAAAGAGAACCTATTAATAGATATCTAAAGATCTCCTTATCTATAAAGAAAAACTTTTAATTAAAGCTACTTTTAAAATTTAAAAGTAGGGAATAGTTTATAAACTACTATTAGATTATAGAGTAATAGACTCTATACTTTATGATGAGTTTATTTATAAGTCTAAAATCTTTTTAAAAAAGTTATTAAAACCTATATAGGTTTAGAATATAAGTTAATAACTAATTCTAGGAGCCTATATATACTATATATAACTACTAAGTATTATTATAAGAAAATATTTAAAATATATAGTCTAAAAAGTTAGACAAATTAAGAATAAGATTAATAGATATTTATCTATTATATAGCTTATAAAATATAATTCTAATATATATTAAAAAAAAAGTATATTATAGTAGAAAAGTGACTACTATAAGTATAATTACTTACCTAAGGAATTCAAAATCAAGCTAGTTAATAGATTCTAATTATAGAATAAGGTTAGGTAAAAACTCCTTTATATAAGTAGCCAGCTTAACTTAGTATATAGATAATAAGTAGAATATTAAAATATTCTTTTCTAACTAATATTATAAGTGAACTTATCTTTTTAATAGAAAATGAGCTATAAAGTTACTATAAAACTTTAAGTTTGATTATATTATTAAACTAGTAGCTAGAGTAGAAGCTCTTTATAGATTACTATACCTATTCTTTAAGTAAAAACTAAAAGTACTTAAAATATGGTTAGATAATTAGATAGTAGTAGGCAAAATTATAAAATCCTAATTATTAGTAAAGATATTAATTCTTTTAGTATAAAAAACTAATAGTATTTACTAGCTTTATATTAATTACTAAGTACTTAATAAAGCTATAGTAAAAAACTAATATCCTCTACTATTAATATCTAAGCTTTAATAGAAGTTGAATAATACTAAATTATTTACTAAGCTCAAGCTAAAAAATAGTTATTACTTAATATAGATATCAAAAGCGAGTAAAAAATGATAGTATTGTATATTTAGTTTAAACTATACTATTAGTAAGTGATACACTTTAAATTATATAATATCCCTACTATTTCTCAAATTATAATAGATTATCTATTATATGATCTATTAGATAAAAAAGTTATTATATATTGAGATAATATTCTAATATATATTGAGAATAAGAGGAAATATAGTAAACTCTTATAAAAGATATTATTAAGATTAGATAAGGTAAGTCTAGAGGTAAACCTCTAAAAAAGTAAGTTCTATAAGGATTTAGTTAAATTTTTAAGATATAAACTCTTATTAAAAAAAATCTAAATAACTAAGAAGAAGGTTAAAGAAGTTAAGAACTGATAAATTATTATGGATCATCCTCTCACTTTATCCTTTGATCTCCTCTGGCCTTAGTACTATACTAGCAACTCATATACTTACTAGTATATATTTATATATGGCTCTTAATCTTAATCTAGTATAACTTTGCTATACTAATCCTAGTCTTCTAGCTAATACTTTTAACCCTAAACTCTGGCCTACTAGATTACTAACTATATCTTAGAGATCTTAGCCAGATACTTATCTACTAGAATCTATCCAAAGGTTCTACTATATTAGAACCTTATCTTTGTATTTATCATCTATCATCATTATCTCTTAAAATATTCTTGTATCTTTTTACTTGATATTCTATAGGATACTAATTTCTTCTATTTACTTTCTTATATCTCTATTTCCTTCCTTATATCATTATTTACTTCTTTATATCTCTATATATTTTCTTTTACTTTTTCTTTAGCTCTTTTATATTACTAAATCTCTATATATATATAGAAGCCTTTTTGGTCCTCTCATTCTCTTCTCTCCTTATACAATAACTTGTATACTCTTCTGTACTTAGTTATTATAATAAACTTATACTCTCTTAAGTATAGCTTAAACTCTCTTCTCCATATTTCTTTTCTCAATACATATGTAAGCATACTTATATATGTATTACCTATCACCTATAATATAAGTAATACTCTAACTATTCTTAATACTTTATTATGTACCTAATAGTCTCTACTATATACAATATCTGCCTCAATTACTTAACTATCTACTATACCAGAATCATAATATATACTTACTGTAGCTCTATTAAGTAATACATTCTTTACATCTTTAGCTTCTCTTGACTTTCCTATTACTATACTTATACTATTTTATACTCTTATCTATAAAGTATACTTTATTAGCATCTACTCTAGCTAAAATATACTTATAGTATTCTAAATATCTAAGTCTGAAATAATAGCTACTACCTAAGTACTTTAAGTCTACTTTAATCAAGGTTATGAATATAGTCTCATAACTATACCTCTACCTCAAAGTACCTCTATAATACAACTATCTTCTTATATACTAAAAGTTTATAAGTCTAAAAACTTTAATAGTATCAAATCAAAGTTTATATAGTTTATGACTAAACTGTCTTTGATTTTCTCCTTCAACCTATTCTATTACTTTAATAATACTCTTAAGATCACTTATACAGTTTCCTACTTAATAGACTCTACTACTAATTAGTTTGAGCTTTACCTTAATAAAACTAATCAAATTATTAGTTTTGATACTTATAAAGACTTTATTAGAGGATTAAAAAATATATATAATGACCCTGATACTCATACTACTACTAAGTGTAAGTTCTATAACCTCTGCCAAGAGGATAAAGACTATTTCACCTATTATACTAAATTTATAATATATGTAACTATTTTAAACTACAATAACTATACTAAGATCTTATTCTTTACTAATAGTACTAATACTAGTCTTAGAACTATTTTTTCCTACTAGGCCTTTTCTACTAAAATATTTAATAATTTTGTCTAAGTGTATATCAAGTTAGATAACTAAGCCAAAATGCTCTACTTTAACTTACTTAAAGCTTTAAGCTCTACTTAATAAACCCAAGCTCCTACTCCCTACTAGACTAACCCTCTGATAACTACAACTAGAACTACTTCTGATTTAATGGACCTCTCTTCTATATCCTATAAGCATGACTCTTTTACTGCTGAAGTCTGTAAATACTGATAGGACAATAAGCTCTATATATACTATAGAGATACTAGACACTAGATTACTAATTGTTCTATTTCAACTAAATCTAAAAAACTAGCTATAGCTAGTACTACTTCTTCTAGCCCACCTCTTAATACTTCTACTCTCAGTCTTCAAACTCTTTTTAAGATATCAAAAAACTAGTACCCTTTTTAACTAATAATAGCCAATTAAAAAGTACTAGAATGTATTCTGGTATCATTTTATCTGATTTCATTTCCTTTGTTAGTTCTAACCTATTTTATGTTTTGGAGGAAGTTTACTTAGTAGGTACTAGTTATATTTTATCTATTATTTTTCACAAGTCTTATTAATAGCTAGCCTATCAATATCATTGTATATATTCCCTTCAAATCTTTACTACTACTATTTTTTCTTTTTCTTTTTTTTCTATCTCTTTCACTCATAACTTAGAATCTAAGGATCCATTTATCTTACCTTATCTAGTTAATGAAAATTACTCTACTACTTGTATAGTAGACTCAGAAGTAAGCTCCCAGTTTATTGATCTTGACTTTGCCTTGAACATAAATTTATCTTTAGCCTTAAGCTTGAAATCTAAAGATCTTGTACTTACAGATAGTAAATACTCCCTAGTGGGGCAAATCACTTATACTTATACCTTAAAATATATGATCAACTAGTATTTAGAGATTCTAACCTTTTACATTACTAAACTAATTAGTTGAAACCTAATTGTTGAGAAACTATGGCTTTAATATTATAATCCTTCAATCAACTAAACCTGTAATATAATTGCTTTTACTTCATGATATTACTATATTTATTACCTACTTACTCAAATACCAAATATTCCCCCAAAATTTCCTAGAAATATACTAAACCCTCTCTAAATCTCAGTTATATCCCAAGCTACTTTCTGAATAGCTATTAAAGACTTCGAAGTCTATCTTTATATTGCTATAATCTATACTTCTCTTAATAATAATAAAGATATAGAGTCTTTTAATAAGCTAGTACTTCTAGAGTACTATGATTATCTAGCCCTATTCTTTGAGAAAAAAGCCTAAATCTTGCTCTCATATTGATATATCAACTATATAATTCTACTTCAAGAAGAAGCTAAACCTTCTTTCAGCTATATATATGCTATATCTAATATAGAACCTAAAAAAGTTACGAAATAGATTGATAAAAATTTCTCTAAATTTTTTATTTGAACTAGTTCTTTTTTACCTGCCTCTCTAATCCTCTTTGTTAAGAAAAAAGATAAATTTCTTTACCTTTGTATTAACTACTATATACTTAATAATATTATAATCAAAGACTAATACCTTCTATTATAAACAAAGGAGACTCTTAACTAGATTTATAGATATAAGTATTTTATCTGTCTTGACCTCTGTACCTACTTTAACTAGATCCAAATTAAAGAAAGTAACAAATAGAAGACTACTTTTCATATCTACTATAGGTTCTTTAAGTTTCTAGTCATACCTTTTAGACTTACTAATGCCTTTGCTACTATCTAGTGATTTATAAATGATACTTTCTGAGAATATCTTAATATGTTTATATTTGCTATATTAATGAAATCCTGATTTACCCAAAGAACTTGAAGTAATACAAAAAATAAGTTAAAAAGGTTCTCCAAAAGCTTAAAGAAGTAAGATTATTTATCAAACCCAAGAAATATGAGTTCTTAGTCAATAAAACTATATTTTTTGATTTTATTATTTCTGAATATAGTTTTGAAATAGATTCTGAAAAGGTTAATACTGTCTTTAATTGGGAAACTCCTAAATCAGTCAAGGATATCTAATACTTTCTCAGATTCTCTAACTTTTACTATCAATTTATTAATAAGTATTTGTACTTCTACTAGTCCCTATTCAATCTGTTTCAAAAGGATATCCTTTTTGCTTAGAATTCTGCTTATAAGAAGGTATTTAAACTCTTTGAAGAAGCCTTTATCTCTACTCTAGTTCTACAATATTTTGACCCTAACCTTGAAACCCTCATAGAAACTAATACTTTAGACTATATTACTTCTAAGATACTCTTCTAGAAGTATCTAGAAAACAATAAACTCATATTTTACCTTATTATCTTTATTTCTGAGAAAATATTTCTAGTTAAATATAATTATGGGATTAGGGATAAAGAACTTTTCACTATTATTTTAGCTCTCGAAAAATAATATATCTACCTATACTAGCTTCTCTAATCCTTTATGATCCTAACTAACTATAATAACCTCTAGACCTTTATATCTAAAGTTTTTTTCATACATTGTTAAGTATATTAAGTACAAGAACTAGTCCAATATAACTTCAAGATTGTTTTCTACTCTAGTAGTCAAAATGCTAAGGTGGATTTACTAATCAGATGATTTAAAGATCTCCCTAAAGAGGGAAATAAATGTACCTACCTAATATAAGCCTTAATACCTCCTAAGAAATTCTTTCTCTCTACTACTTCTATTACTAATAATAAGGATATCCTTACTATACTCTGAACTAATAAACTTACCATTGAAATTATTTATATACTCTAAACTAATATCAAGAAATACTTCATAATCCTCCTATTAGAGTATAAGATCTCTAAGAGACTATTTCTTATAAATAGTCTTGTCTATATTCTATCTAATCTTAAAATTCACTTCTGAATCCTGTATAACTACTATGACTACTCTGCTACTAGAAATCTAGGTCAGGCTACTATTCATGAACTTATATTATGAGATTATTAATAGCCAAAAATATACTAGACAATTACCCTATATATCTATAACTATGATATCTATACTTAAATTAAACCTGTTCAATATACTCTTTATAGCCTCTTTAAGCCTTTATAAGTTTTATTCTAGAAATAGTCTTCTATTTCCCATAACTTTATTACAGAACTTTCTAATTCAATACATTTGATATATTATTAGTTATAGTCAATAGATTATCAAAGATAATATACTATATCCTAACTACTACTAATATTAACTCTTGATAAATTACTAAGCTCTCCTTTGATAATATCTTCCACTTGTATAAGATCCTAGACTCCATCATATCCGACCAAGGTACTCAGTTTATCTCAGAATTTATCTAATCTTTAACCTTACTTATTGGTATTTAGCAGAAGGTTTTTTCTACCCTTCATCCTCAGATTAATTATTAGACTAAAAGAATCAATACAATTATAGAATAGTATTTATGTATTTACTATAACTACTTACAAGATAATTGGTCTAAACTCCTTACTATAGTTAAATTCTCATATAATAATACCCTATCTATAACTCTTGGTATTACCTTATTCTA
This sequence comes from Tirmania nivea, assembly GCA_015179035.1. Taxonomy (NCBI): domain Eukaryota; kingdom Fungi; phylum Ascomycota; class Pezizomycetes; order Pezizales; family Pezizaceae; genus Tirmania; species Tirmania nivea. The sequence goes on from WHUY01000024.1 coordinate 782,171, forward strand.
GGCTATATATAGTAAAAATCCTCACTATCAGATTAATCAGAACCCTATAATAAAACTTTTAATACTTTTAGTAATTAAGAAATATGTAGACTGTCTTATAGAGCTTAATACTTATCTTAGATTTAAGATAATTTGGGCTTAGGCAACTTACTTAGAATAAGCTAATAAGTTTCAAATCTTCCTATTTAGGTTAAATATCAGTAATAAAGTATGGCTCCTCTACTGGTATGTTAAGTTAACTTGTCCCTCAACTAAGTTGGATTTTAAGAAACTCGATAAGTTCTAAATTATCTAGAAGATCTCATCTCATACTTATAAGCTTAATCTTCCTGCTTTGATAAAAATCTACCCTATTTTTCATATCTTGCTCTTTGAATCTATCTCTACAAACCCTCTATCTAGCCAAATTCAGCTTTCTCTACCCTTTTTTATCATCAAAGATAAATCTGAATTGGAAGTTAATGAAATTATTAACTTATACTTTTGAGGTTAAACTCTTGAATATCTTACTTATTAGGTAGATTTCGATAAACTTACTTGGGAACCCACTATTTTATTTTTAAATACCCTAAGTACTATAAAAAAGTTCTATCCTTTATATTTACTCAAGCTTTAACTACACACTCTGCCTAAATGAATAGATCACTATATAACTTTATCTTTATTTCAGATAATAAAAATGAATTTGAACTTGTTCTAGACTATAAACACAACTTAGATTCACAAAAGCTTATTCTTAGAACAGAAGCTACTATTATAGATTATTTTCTTACTTTATCTTTCGACCCCCTCTAGCTCTAGTACTATACTAATAACCTATATACTTACTAATATATATTCATATATGACTTTTGATCTTGATCTAGTATAACTTTACTATGCTAATCTTAGTCTTCCAGCTAATACCCCTAATACTGAACCCTAATCTACTAGATTACTGACTATATTCTAAAGATTCTAGCTAGGTACTCATCTACTAGAACCTATCCAAAGGTTCTACTATATTAGAACCTTGTCTTAGTATTTATCACTTGTTATTATTATCTCCTAGAATATTCTTATATCTTTTTGCTTAATATTCTGTAGGATATTGACTTCTTTTATTTACTTTCTTATATCTCTATTTATTTCTTTATATTACTATTTGCTTCTTTATATCTCTATATACTTTTTCTTACCTTCTTTCTAGCTCTTTTATATTATTAGATCTTCATATATATATAGAAGCCTTCCTGCCCCTTTTATTCTCTTCTCTCCTTATACAAAAACTTATATACTCTTCTATACTTAGTTGTCATAATAAACTTATATCTCCTCAAGTGTAGTTTAGACTCTTTTATCTATGTCTCTTTCTCTAATATATATATAAATATACTTATATATATGTTACTTATCACTTGTGATATAGATGATACCTCAACCATTCCTAATACAAGTACTCTAAAAGGTTAAAGAAATATAAGAATTTCTAAAATTCAGAAACTTTTATTAAAGATTTATTAAAAAGTTTTCAAAAATTATATACCTTTTAACTGAACTTACTAAGTAGGATTACTAATAAAATTAAATAGTAAAATCTAGATAAGCTTTCGAAGAATTAAAGATATAATTTATAACTACTCTAGTCCTAGTTTACTTCTATTCAGATATTGAAACTATTATTAAGATAGATACAAGTAACTATCCTCTTAGAATAATTATATTTTAAAGATAGTTTAATAGAAAAATATATCTATATATATTTTTATCTTAGAAGTTCTTTTTAGTGGAGATAAATTATAATATTTATTATAAGGAAATAATAGTAATAGTATAGGCTTTTAAAGAATGGGAACTATTAATAAAGTTTTATTAATAGTAAATAGTAATTTGTATAGACTATAAAAATTTAAAATATTTTATAAATATAATGATATTAATAAAGTAATAGATATAGTGAATAAAATTCCTAGCTAAATATAATTTCATCATCAAGTATAAGTCTAGTAAAAAAAATAGTAAGAAAGATATATTATTAAAGTACTAAGATTTATACCCTTAGGAAAAGAATAAGGATCTATAACTAGTATAACTACTATTATAATCTAAATAATACTAAATTATAGTATTAAAAGTTATTTAACTATAAGTTATATTTAAGGAAGAGTTATTGAAAAAGAAACTAAAAAATACTAACTAAATAGTAATAAAAAATGCAGTATTAGTAAAAGCTAAAAAGGTTAATAAGAACTTTTTAATTAAAGATAATTTTCTACTATAAAAAGATAGATTATATATTCTAAAAGATGAAGACCTTTGAGTAAAGATTCTATAAAATAACTATAATAGCCAAATTGTAAGATATCATAATATTTATAAGACTTTAGAGTGACTTAAGTACAATTATTATTAGATTTAACTTAAGAAGGATATTTATAATTATATCTAGTCTTATAATATATAGTAATAAGATAAACCTAATTAATATAAGAGATATAGACTACTAAAACTACTAAAAGTACTATACTAACTTTAGACCTTAATCTTTATAGATTAGATTACTAAACTTTCTAAGTTTAATAGAAATATATAGATATAAATAATTATAGATAAATTTTCAAAGATAGTATAGCTAGTACCCCTTCCTACTAATACTATAGTAAAAAATCTTACTAAAGTATTCTTTATATATATTTAATACTATCATAGCCTACTCAATGATATTATCTTTAATTAAGATAGTAAAATTATCTTCTACTTTTAGTAAGCACTAATAGATAGCTTAAGAATTATAAATAAACTTTTAACTACTTTTTATTTAAAAATAGATAGACAAATAGGGTAGATGAATTAAATACTCAAAAAATACCTCTACTACTATTATTCATAAAAGTAGGATAACTAAAAATACTTACTACCTTTAATAAAATTTATTTTAATTCAATATCTTTAGAAACTATAAGAATATCACTATTTAACTAAAATTATAGATTTCTACCAAAGTAGTTTTGAGAACCTTAGGAAAAGGTTACTTAAGTGAATCTAGCTAGCTAGCTATTAGAAGAAGTTTGATAAAAAATATAAAAAAGATTATAGAAGAGAATTCTAAAGATAAAAGTTAGAATAGTAAATTAGTATAATACTAATAAAGTTTAAGAACTATAGTTTAAGGTAAAAGATATAGTTATACTTAATAGTTAAAATATTACTATATAATAATTAAGCTAGAAATAAAATTATAAGAAAATTAGTCTTTCATAAATAACTTAATTAATAGGTAAATAAGCTATTAAATTAGAATTACTAGTAAATTTGAAAGTATATCTAATATTCTATACTAGCTTTCTTAAATTTTACTATTAAAGTATAGATCCTACTTAAAGAGTTAATTTTTTCTTAATTGAATTATTAGAAAGAGATAAAAATTAGATAGTAAAGAAAATAGTAGAAAGTTAGAAGAATAGTTAAAAAAGAAGATATTTAGTAGAATATTTAGTTTTATAGATAAGTTATCCCAATAAAAATATTATATAGAAATCCTATAAATATATAAAGAGAATAGTAAAAAAGATTCTAAAAAAGTTTTATAGAAAGAATATTAAGATAATATAAAATAGTAGAATTAGAATATAATATATATATTATAAATTCTTATATATAAGTTCTTAAGAATAAAAAGTTTAAAAAGAGAGTAGTATCATAAGTATTAATATATATCTAAAATACTCTTTAGAATAGAAAACTATAACTTAATAGAATAGCTTTCTAAGTACTAATTATATATTATCCTAAGAAGAAAAGTATTATCCAAATTATTTAATAATAGATAATATAATAATATTACTTAAAGACTAAATAATATATTAAAGATACTATTAAGTATAAAATAAAATAGCTAGATTATAAATAGTTAGAGTAAGTAAGAGTAACTAACTATAATATAGTTAGTTAGTTAATAATCTAAAGAATTAGATTAGTACTTATACTTATAAAAAGTCTTCTAGAGAAGGCTTTAGTATTTTAAAATAGGTATTTAATTATATCTACTAAAAATAAGATTCTATTTTCATAGATATTATATAAAATAGTAGGAAGTAATTACTTAATATTATTTTATACTTATAAATAATATCTTATTATTTTATTCTATAATTATAACTAAGTATCTCTATTATACTTAAATATATTTATCAAAACCTATCTAATAGGTAAAATATTTAAATATAATAGAGGTACTCAATTATAACTATAGAATAAAATAATAAGATAATACTTATAAGTATAAAATAATATTAAGTAATTACTTCTTACTATTCTATATAATATCTATAAGAATAGAATTCTATTCTCAGTAGGAATAATTAAATACCTACTTTAGAATACTAGAGCCCCTTTTAAAAAACTTTCTATAAATATAGGTACTGAGTTAATTTTTTTAATTATTAACTAACTAACTATATTATAGTTAGTTATCTCTACTTATCTTAGCTACTTATAATTTAGCTATCTTATCTTATACTTAATAGTACCTATAGCTTTTTGATTTAAAGAGATCCTTTACTACCTATAGTATATTTAGTATATACTATAAAATAAGTTTAACTTACTCTACTTCACTAAAAATTGACTTAGTAAATAAGTTTTTATCTATTAATAACTTGTAGAATTGGCTTTTTACTCTATTAACTTGATTTACTTCTACTTAATAATTTATAAAATACTTACCAAGCTTTCTCTTTTATAATTTTTTATTTATTTTCTCTTTTAAAAAAAAAAGTCTATATTTGTATTAATAGTTTTATATCTCTTGATACTTTTTTATATATTTTGGTTACTTTTATACTTTTCTATTTATCTATTACTCTAGTTATTTCTTTATTTTTTTTAACTTATACTATTATAGATTATTTGAAATATTATAAATTGCCTTTACTATTATAGATTTTTTAAAGAGTTATAATTTACTTATACTATTATAGATTACTTATACTATTATAGATTACTTATACTATTATAGATTACTTATATTATTATAGATTATTTATTCTATTATAAAGTATTTCTACTATTATAGATTACTTATATTATTATAAATTACTTATATTCTTACTATAATAAGGTAAATAAGAATAAGATAACTAAGAGATATACTAAATAGGGTAAAGGTAAAAGTAAGGTAAAGAGGTATACTTAGATATAGAAGAACTAGACCTATATAAGTATATATAAAATATTAGATAGAAAGTAAAGAGAAAAGTATAGGTAAAAGAGATATATATATAAAAAGCTACTAGTAGTTAAGGCCAATTACTAAAAATAAGCTTTATAAAGATATATTAAAAATAAGCTTCTCAAAGATAATAAAAGCCTAAAGTAATATAACTATAATACTATTTCTCTTTTAGGTTAGAACTTTAGTAATAAGGATAGAAGATAAGAGACAAATATAGAAATAATAATAAGATAATAATAATAATAATATTAAGATATAATAAATATACTAATAAATATATCTCTAATATATTAATAATATTTTAATAATACTTCAAAAATAATATTAATATTATTATACTTCTGCTAGGTAGAGCTTCTAGAGATAATATTAATAGAATAGGACAACTAAGTCCTATATATTCTTTAAGTCTATTACAAGCTACTATATAGCTTTTTTATTATCTACTTATCTTACTTTATATTATATATATTTGTAATACTTTCTTAAATCTAATATCTCCTCTACTTCTTATTATTCCTCTTAATTAACTACTATAGGAGGTAGTAAGAAGTGTTTTTATCTAAGTAGTAGATCATTTATAGTAGGTTTAATCTCTAATATATAGACTACTGGGTAGTACTTAATATCTTTGGGGAACTTTAACTAATAAGTATATATTTCTATATTTACCAGTACTTTAAATAGACTTAAGAACTTATAATCTAGCTTATAGAAAAGTAACTTTATTTAAAAGTATTAACTAGATAACCATACCTAATCTTTGGGTTAGTACTTTGAAGCTAGTAGTTTTAATATATTTATATATTTTATTTATTTGATTTATGTATATATTAATTTAGCCTTTAAGGTAGAGTAGAGTTCAGTAATTTTAAATAGAAAGCTTTTAGCTAGAGTATTTTCCTTTAACTTTTAGAAGAGTATCAATAAGTTAATAAATTAGAGGTATTAACTATAGTTTAGTATAAATAATAATATCTATAATAACTTAGAGAACTAGTTATTTACTACAAATTCATAAGTTATTAGTAGTAATATTTAGTTGTTTTACTAGTAGTTAATATATGCTCTTAGGTACTATTCTATAATTATATTTATCCTTTCAGATTAGCTATTAGTTTAGAGATAGTATATAATTAAGAGATATATCTCAATCTTTAGTAACTTATAAAAAGCCTTTAAAAACTTTAAGATAAACTAGAGGCTATAGTCAAAGATAATAAATACTAGAAAACTATAATAATAGAAGATATTAGTAAGGTAAAGGCTGATAAGTTTAAAGATAGAGTAAGTATTATGATAGAGTATTATATATCTTATCTTATTCAAATAGTCTATTATTATTAAGATTATATTAAACTCTAAATCCTTTAGTAGTCTAGTTATAAAGTTTATAGTTAAGTATTACTAGAGCTAGTTTAGGATCTCTAATAGTTTCAATATTTTATTAAATATATAGTAGGTAAGTTTAGCTCATCTATAAGTATAATAATTTTGTACATATCTTTTAATATTCTTTTATTAGTCAATTTAAGTATCCTATCTACTCAGTAGTTTTAATATCTTAGCTACTTTGGGATAGCTAGTAACTAAGGTATTATAGTATTCTTTGATTAGCTATAGATATAACCTATTATCTACTAATACATAAAGTTATTCTAGATAGTAAAAGAGTCTATTTTAGATATTATATTCAAATAGAGAAATTTTAATATAGTGGTACTAGTTAGATTCTATAGTAGTAATAATATCTTTAGCTAAAGTATCCTTCTTATATACCTCTCTAACTAATAAATATAAGCCAATTGAATTCTTATTATCTATATTAGCTAAGGTATTGGCTACTAAATTGAGGTTTTTGGGCTTTAATATTACTTGATTCTAATATTTCAGTTATTTATCTCCTCCCTTTAGAAGATCTCCTAATCTCCTAGTTAATATATCTGGTTTACTACTAGCCTTTCTTAGCTAGTACTTGATTTTAATATTAAACTAGAAGAGGAATTCTAACTATCTAGTTTGCTAATAGTTTAATAGCTTAGTAGTTATAAAGTATTCCAAGTTTTTATAGTTAGAAAGAACTTTTATAATACTTTTAGCTAACTCTAGGTAGAGTTTCTACTCTTTAAATACTTTTACAATAGCTATTAGTCCTTTATTATAAATTTTATAATTATACTTTGCTAGTAAGTACCTCTTAAAAAAATATACTACTAAGTATAGGATATTATTATTCTTATATTAGGAGAGAATACTTATAAAGATATAGTTAGAAGTATTAGTTTCTATAATATATTCCTAGTTTAAATCAAAATAAGTGAGATTAGGGGCTAAATAAAAGGCTTTCTTTAGGTTTTCAAAGGCTAACTAAGCTGCCTAGTTTTATTAGAATTATTAGTCTTTTTTAGTCAATACTATGAAAGATACTATAATTTTAAAATACTCTAGTATAAAATACTAATAGAAGTTTGCAAACTTTAAGAAAGCTTATATATCTTTAAAATTAACTAAAGTTTTCTACTCCTAAATTGCAGTAATCTTTATAAAGTCTATTATAATACTTTCTATAGTTATAATTAATTTGAAATACTTTACTTCTTATATATAGAATTTATATTTCTTTAGTTTAAAATATAGCCTAACTTATTTAAATCTTTTTAGAACTTATTATATATAGATTTTATATTCTATTATAAAGTCTAAATAGATAAAAATATTATTTAAGTAAAGCATATAAAACATATTCAAAATATTTTATAGATTATTATTAATAAAATACTTAAAGAAGACTAGAGTATTTATTAGATTAAAGGGTATAGTATTATATTTAAAGTAGCCATATCAAATATAGAAAGCAGTTTTTTATTCTTTACCTTCAGCTATCTATACTAAGTTATAAACCTCTGTCAGATCTAGCTTAGTAAACTACTTAGCTTTTGATAATCTACTTAAAATTTCCTAGATTAAGGGTAGAGGATATTAGTTCCTTACTATTATCTTATTTAATCTATAGTAATTTATATATAGATAAAGAAAGTTATTAGCTTTTTTAATAAAGATAATAGAAATACTCATTAGAGATAAGTTATACTAAATAAAGCTTTTACTAAAATTTTTCTCTACATACTTCTTTAAGGCTTCTAACTTTGCTCTAGATATATTATAAAGAGGGCTGTAAAGAGTAGTTTTATCTTCTATTAATAGAATAGTATAATTATATGACCTATAGGAAAGAAGCTTTTCTATAAATTTTTTTAAAAATAGATCTATAAACTCATAGTATTTATCTAGAATTAGGGCTTTCTATTCTTCTATAGATTATAAATAATTAATAGCTATATTGACCTTATAGATAGAGAGAATATAAGCTTTTAATTTATACTATTTAGTAAGGTAAGTAAATACTTCTACTCTAATAAAGTTGATATTTAGTAGTTTTAGAAGATTTATAATATCAATATAGATAATCTAATAAACTATTTAGGCTAAGTATACTATTAGAAGTAATAGTATATACAATATAGTTATAGTAGCTTTTAAGGCTTTATAATACTTCTTACAATAGCTACTCTTAAACTATAGAGTATATAAGCTAAAGTTGACTGATATATTATATATTTAGAGCTAGAGAATATTTAAAATGATAGAGTATTTAAGTTTTATAATAAAGAGTAGGAAGGTTTCTTTATAGTTTCTTAGAAAGGCTAAAAGACATATAAAATCAATAATAGCTCTAGAGGAGATAGAGTATCTATTTATAATATCTAAAATATAAGGTTTCTTAAGTTTTAAGGTAAATATAGTAAATTTGCTAATCAAAACCTAGTTAATAAAGGCAATTCTAGATATTCTATAATTTATAAGTATTGATATAGCATTTGTTTTCCCATTAAAAAATATAGAGATAAGTATAATAAAGTATTTAATAAATAGGTAGGATTCATCAATAGAAGTAATAAAAACTGAAAAAAATAATAGAATTAAATAACTTTAAATAAATCTTTTACTAGTGTTAGTAACTAGATAAAGAATATTTTTTTTTCTAGCTTCTTATCAATTACTGTATAGCTAGATTCAGATATAATAGGAATAGTTAATAGATAGTTTTTTTATAAAAGGTAAAAGGCTATAAAATAGTCTTTTCTTCTATATGTAATATTAAGATTATTATTATAGTAGTAATCTCTTTTTACTTAGATAAAATAGAGTCTACTAAAAAATAGGTCTATAGGTATAGATCTACTAGCTACAAATAATAAGTATATTAGCTTATTAGTAAAGATAGATATCTATTAAGTAGGCTTATTAGTAAATATCTATAGTATATAAGTGATTATTAGTAAAAAAGTTTTTGACTTAATATATAGCCTAGCAAGTTTTTGTTTCATATAACTAGCTTAATTAATAAGTTTATTGAGAGTAGTCATATCTAAAGAGCTAATTAGTACCTACTATATCTCATAATTAAGTTTTTCTTAGAATTAGTTTAGTTTTACCTAGTTATTTTATAAGACTTTAGTAGTCAACCTTGAGAATTCTATTATATATATAAATAAATTATTGTTTCATTATTTTAGAGCTTAAAGAGCTTAAGTAGTAGTACCTACTATATCTAGGTCTTTGAAGACTTGATCTAGGATAGTAAAGATAGCTCAAATACTATTAAGATTTATTCCTATATCTAAGATATATAGCTAGATCTAGTTAGTAGCCTTCCATTCTAATAAAATAAAGATATATGATAGGCAGTATTAGTTAGAAAGAAATTTGACTATATTTCTATTAAGTCTAAGATTGATTAAGTTTTTATAGGACTTGAGGTAAGTCCTATTATTATTGAACTTTAGAAAGATAGGAAGGCTTTTAGTCTTAGATACTTGGGTAATTACTACTATAAGAGCTGATGTTGGGGCTATTATTAGAGTGAAAGCTACTAGAGCATAGTTAAGGCTCTATATAGTTATTTACTTATAGGTAAATATAGTAATTATTATCTTAAGGTCTTTATAAAGAGTAGTAATCTTTTGATCAGTAGATTTTACTTAGTGTTATATACTCTAGAAGTCTTGACACAAGGTACTAATCTTATTATTAGTAGACTTTAGTTAGAGTTATATATTTTAGAGGTCTATGCCTAATTGTATTCCTATAAAATAAGTAGTTATAAAGATATTAATAATTTCCTAATAGTAGACTATAAATATTATTAAGTCAAAGAAGATTGGTATAGCTCACTAAGTCTCAAATCTAGTACCTAATAAGGAGGCTTCTTATTAGGTAGTAGTAGTTTCAAATAAAGTAATATATTAGTTAGTTAGAATAATCTAATATAGTATAATAAAATAAGTAGAGATAAGATAACTAAAGAGTATACTGAATAGAGTAGGGATAAAGGCAAGATAAAGGAATATACTTGGATGTAGGAGAACTAGAACTGTATAGATATATATAAAATATTAGATAGAGAGTAAAGGAAAGAGTATAAATAAAAAAGATATATATATAAAAGGCTACTAGTAGCAGAAGTCAACTACTAAAGATATACTTCTTAAAGATATACTAAGAATAGGTTTCCTAAAGATAATGGAAGCTCAAAATAATATAGATATGATACTTATAGATGACTTATACTATTATAGATTACTTATACTATTATATATTATTTATACTATTATAGATTGCTTATACTATTATAGATTACTAGTAGTATTATAAATTATTTATACTATTATAGATTACCTGTACTATTATAGATTACTTATACTATTATAAATTAGTTATACTATTAAAGATTACTTATACTATCAACTATTTCATTATTATAGTCTGTTTATACTTGTTAAAAATTATTTCTACTCTCTACTTATTATTAGTACTTATTATTTATTATATATTATAAATTATTACTAATTATCTTTTATTCTTTACATCTATTACTATTTCTTTATACCTTTTATATATTCTTTATACTAATTATAAATTATTACTACCTATTATAGATTGTTTCTATTCAAAGTTTTATATTAATTGGTAGAAAACACTATATTATATACTTAAACAAACAACTCATTTTTTTATATATTATAATTAACTATTGGATAAAAGAAATATATATTTATTCTAACAAATATTACTTTTATATATAAAATAAAAGAAATATTAAAGATTAATCAATAAGATACTACAAAAAAATTAACTACTAAATAAATAAAATACTCCTAAGTATTTTAACTCTACTACTTTACTATATATTCTTTTTTCCTATCTTTTAATCTCTTTTATTCAAATTTTATTTTTCGACCTATAGGCTTCTGAAACTACCAATCTAAAGTTTAAATAGTGAAATGATCTTTACTTAGTAGGTAGTTAGGTAGCAGAATCTATTTTACTTAAGATTTTAATAGATATCTTAACTATCAATTATTTAAATACTTATATTATATAGAAACTACTATTAAAACTAGAATTATATTATATTATTATAATTCTTTATAGGTATTAGATATAAATCTCTTAATATACTAGTTCTTCTTATAATTATATATTTTATACTTAGTAATTATAAACTATATATTAAGTAATTTAGAATAATCTAATATAAAGGAATAATTATTTAGTACTTATACCTTCTACTACTACTTTACTTCCTATCTCTCCTTCTATCTCTGCTATCCTTATTGCTACCTCTACTCTTGCTACTTTTATCTCATTTCCAGCTACTACTTCTACTTCTATTCTTATACTTACTACTATTCTTTATGCTTTTACTACTACTATCCTACTTCTTACTACTACTCTCTCTACTCCTACTATTATTATCCTTAGTACTTACATTATTTTTACCCCTACTACTATTACTATTTATATTTATTATTTTATTTATAGAATTGCTAGCTATATACTACCTAGTATATTACTCTTAGCTAATATATATACTTGAATTTTATACTAGAGTTTAATATTCTACTATAAGATTATTTACCAATTATATATTTTATTACTTTAAGTTACAATAAGATTTACTACTATTTTGTATTAGTTATATTTATCTATAATAGTATCCATAATATATTTTAACTTATTTATTAAAAACTTATATATATATACTTTAGTTACCTCCTATTGAGTATCTATTACCCTTAATTATATATATTTTATATTAGTCTGATTTGTTATAACTAAAAATTATTATTATACTTTATATTTATATTTTATATTATCTTTCTATATAGCCTACAAAAAGAAAACTTTAGATATATCAGATTTATACTTTTCTATTGATCTCTAATCTAATATATAAGACTCACTAATAATATACTTAGCTTTAGTTTTATTCTTTTTATTAGTATACTAAGTATAGAATAGAAAAGAATACCTATATCTTTATAACTTCTTCTTTATATTATTTTTTCTTATAGCTTACTTTAGGTCTATAAGTGTTTTGATAATTTTAGATACCTATTTTAATACTTATTACTATAGTAAGGCTCTGAGGTTTTATAATAAGAGATATTATTTCTTATTATTTTTTATCTCATATTTTCTATATCTGTTATTACTCCATAACTGCCGAATCTGGTAGTTAGTTACTCAGTGGAACTAGCCAGCTTATATATACCCTCGAGGATGTAGCACAGCCCTAGCATAGCCCCGTTTCTATGACTCATGTATTTCCTATGACTCATATTTTCTATGACTCATATATTTCCTATGACTTCTATTTCCTATAACTCATATTTCCTATAACTCATGTAGCACTGCCCCGCAGCAAGTGCTGTATTCTATATATTCTAAACTGTCAGATATGTTGTTGAACAAGTATAAAAGGAGCATGAATTCCCCTTTGGAATCTCCTCCTTAGATTACTCAGACAGACAACAACCAAACACAGATCAGTTAGTTAGCAAACAATCTAAACGGAGATTACACTTATTAATTAACGTTTCTAAGAGA